>OV815968.1:24207500-24432500 GCA_929112965.1 Mythimna albipuncta | reverse complement strand
ACCTAACCTAACCTAACCTAACCTAACCTAACCTAACCTAACCTAACCTAACCTAACCTAACCTAACCTAACCTAACCTAACCTAACCTAACCTAACCTAACCTAACCTAACCTAACCTAACCTAACCTAACCTAACCTAACCTAACCTAACCTAACCTAACCTAACCTAACCTAACCTAACCTAACCTAACCTAACCTAACCTAACCTAACCTAACCTAACCTAACCTAACCTAACCTAACCTAACCTAACCTAACCTAACCTAACCTAACCTAACCTAACCTAACCTAACCTAACCTAACCTAACCTAACCTAACCTAACCTAACCTAACCTAACCTAACCTAACCTAACCTAACCTAACCTAACCTAACCTAACCTAACCTAACCTAACCTAACCTAACCTAACCTAACCTAACCTAACCTAACCTAACCTAACCTAACCTAACCTAACCTAACCTAACCTAACCTAACCTAACCTAACCTAACCTAACCTAACCTAACCTAACCTAACCTAACCTAACCTAACCTAACCTAACCTAACCTAACCTAACCTAACCTAACCTAACCTAACCTAACCTAACCTAACCTAACCTAACCTAACCTAACCTAACCTAACCTAACCTAACCTAACCTAACCTAACCTAACCTAACCTAACCTAACCTAACCTAACCTAACCTAACCTAACCTAACCTAACCTAACCTAACCTAACCTAACCTAACCTAACCTAACCTAACCTAACCTAACCTAACCTAACCTAACCTAACCTAACCTAACCTAACCTAACCTAACCTAACCTAACCTAACCTAACCTAACCTAACCTAACCTAACCTAACCTAACCTAACCTAACCTAACCTAACCTAACCTAACCTAACCTAACCTAACCTAACCTAACCTAACCTAACCTAACCTAACCTAACCTAACCTAACCTAACCTAACCTAACCTAACCTAACCTAACCTAACCTAACCTAACCTAACCTAACCTAACCTAACCTAACCTAACCTAACCTAACCTAACCTAACCTAACCTAACCTAACCTAACCTAACCTAACCTAACCTAACCTAACCTAACCTAACCTAACCTAACCTAACCTAACCTAACCTAACCTAACCTAACCTAACCTAACCTAACCTAACCTAACCTAACCTAACCTAACCTAACCTAACCTAACCTAACCTAACCTAACCTAACCTAACCTAACCTAACCTAACCTAACCTAACCTAACCTAACCTAACCTAACCTAACCTAACCTAACCTAACCTAACCTAACCTAACCTAACCTAACCTAACCTAACCTAACCTAACCTAACCTAACCTAACCTAACCTAACCTAACCTAACCTAACCTAACCTAACCTAACCTAACCTAACCTAACCTAACCTAACCTAACCTAACCTAACCTAACCTAACCTAACCTAACCTAACCTAACCTAACCTAACCTAACCTAACCTAACCTAACCTAACCTAACCTAACCTAACCTAACCTAACCTAACCTAACCTAACCTAACCTAACCTAACCTAACCTAACCTAACCTAACCTAACCTAACCTAACCTAACCTAACCTAACCTAACCTAACCTAACCTAACCTAACCTAACCTAACCTAACCTAACCTAACCTAACCTAACCTAACCTAACCTAACCTAACCTAACCTAACCTAACCTAACCTAACCTAACCTAACCTAACCTAACCTAACCTAACCTAACCTAACCTAACCTAACCTAACCTAACCTAACCTAACCTAACCTAACCTAACCTAACCTAACCTAACCTAACCTAACCTAACCTAACCTAACCTAACCTAACCTAACCTAACCTAACCTAACCTAACCTAACCTAACCTAACCTAACCTAACCTAACCTAACCTAACCTAACCTAACCTAACCTAACCTAACCTAACCTAACCTAACCTAACCTAACCTAACCTAACCTAACCTAACCTAACCTAACCTAACCTAACCTAACCTAACCTAACCTAACCTAACCTAACCTAACCTAACCTAACCTAACCTAACCTAACCTAACCTAACCTAACCTAACCTAACCTAACCTAACCTAACCTAACCTAACCTAACCTAACCTAACCTAACCTAACCTAACCTAACCTAACCTAACCTAACCTAACCTAACCTAACCTAACCTAACCTAACCTAACCTAACCTAACCTAACCTAACCTAACCTAACCTAACCTAACCTAACCTAACCTAACCTAACCTAACCTAACCTAACCTAACCTAACCTAACCTAACCTAACCTAACCTAACCTAACCTAACCTAACCTAACCTAACCTAACCTAACCTAACCTAACCTAACCTAACCTAACCTAACCTAACCTAACCTAACCTAACCTAACCTAACCTAACCTAACCTAACCTAACCTAACCTAACCTAACCTAACCTAACCTAACCTAACCTAACCTAACCTAACCTAACCTAACCTAACCTAACCTAACCTAACCTAACCTAACCTAACCTAACCTAACCTAACCTAACCTAACCTAACCTAACCTAACCTAACCTAACCTAACCTAACCTAACCTAACCTAACCTAACCTAACCTAACCTAACCTAACCTAACCTAACCTAACCTAACCTAACCTAACCTAACCTAACCTAACCTAACCTAACCTAACCTAACCTAACCTAACCTAACCTAACCTAACCTAACCTAACCTAACCTAACCTAACCTAACCTAACCTAACCTAACCTAACCTAACCTAACCTAACCTAACCTAACCTAACCTAACCTAACCTAACCTAACCTAACCTAACCTAACCTAACCTAACCTAACCTAACCTAACCTAACCTAACCTAACCTAACCTAACCTAACCTAACCTAACCTAACCTAACCTAACCTAACCTAACCTAACCTAACCTAACCTAACCTAACCTAACCTAACCTAACCTAACCTAACCTAACCTAACCTAACCTAACCTAACCTAACCTAACCTAACCTAACCTAACCTAACCTAACCTAACCTAACCTAACCTAACCTAACCTAACCTAACCTAACCTAACCTAACCTAACCTAACCTAACCTAACCTAACCTAACCTAACCTAACCTAACCTAACCTAACCTAACCTAACCTAACCTAACCTAACCTAACCTAACCTAACCTAACCTAACCTAACCTAACCTAACCTAACCTAACCTAACCTAACCTAACCTAACCTAACCTAACCTAACCTAACCTAACCTAACCTAACCTAACCTAACCTAACCTAACCTAACCTAACCTAACCTAACCTAACCTAACCTAACCTAACCTAACCTAACCTAACCTAACCTAACCTAACCTAACCTAACCTAACCTAACCTAACCTAACCTAACCTAACCTAACCTAACCTAACCTAACCTAACCTAACCTAACCTAACCTAACCTAACCTAACCTAACCTAACCTAACCTAACCTAACCTAACCTAACCTAACCTAACCTAACCTAACCTAACCTAACCTAACCTAACCTAACCTAACCTAACCTAACCTAACCTAACCTAACCTAACCTAACCTAACCTAACCTAACCTAACCTAACCTAACCTAACCTAACCTAACCTAACCTAACCTAACCTAACCTAACCTAACCTAACCTAACCTAACCTAACCTAACCTAACCTAACCTAACCTAACCTAACCTAACCTAACCTAACCTAACCTAACCTAACCTAACCTAACCTAACCTAACCTAACCTAACCTAACCTAACCTAACCTAACCTAACCTAACCTAACCTAACCTAACCTAACCTAACCTAACCTAACCTAACCTAACCTAACCTAACCTAACCTAACCTAACCTAACCTAACCTAACCTAACCTAACCTAACCTAACCTAACCTAACCTAACCTAACCTAACCTAACCTAACCTAACCTAACCTAACCTAACCTAACCTAACCTAACCTAACCTAACCTAACCTAACCTAACCTAACCTAACCTAACCTAACCTAACCTAACCTAACCTAACCTAACCTAACCTAACCTAACCTAACCTAACCTAACCTAACCTAACCTAACCTAACCTAACCTAACCTAACCTAACCTAACCTAACCTAACCTAACCTAACCTAACCTAACCTAACCTAACCTAACCTAACCTAACCTAACCTAACCTAACCTAACCTAACCTAACCTAACCTAACCTAACCTAACCTAACCTAACCTAACCTAACCTAACCTAACCTAACCTAACCTAACCTAACCTAACCTAACCTAACCTAACCTAACCTAACCTAACCTAACCTAACCTAACCTAACCTAACCTAACCTAACCTAACCTAACCTAACCTAACCTAACCTAACCTAACCTAACCTAACCTAACCTAACCTAACCTAACCTAACCTAACCTAACCTAACCTAACCTAACCTAACCTAACCTAACCTAACCTAACCTAACCTAACCTAACCTAACCTAACCTAACCTAACCTAACCTAACCTAACCTAACCTAACCTAACCTAACCTAACCTAACCTAACCTAACCTAACCTAACCTAACCTAACCTAACCTAACCTAACCTAACCTAACCTAACCTAACCTAACCTAACCTAACCTAACCTAACCTAACCTAACCTAACCTAACCTAACCTAACCTAACCTAACCTAACCTAACCTAACCTAACCTAACCTAACCTAACCTAACCTAACCTAACCTAACCTAACCTAACCTAACCTAACCTAACCTAACCTAACCTAACCTAACCTAACCTAACCTAACCTAACCTAACCTAACCTAACCTAACCTAACCTAACCTAACCTAACCTAACCTAACCTAACCTAACCTAACCTAACCTAACCTAACCTAACCTAACCTAACCTAACCTAACCTAACCTAACCTAACCTAACCTAACCTAACCTAACCTAAACTAACCTAACCTAACCTAACCTAACCTAACCTAACCTAACCTAACCTAACCTAACCTAACCTAACCTAACCTAACCTAACCTAACCTAACCTAACCTAACCTAACCTAACCTAACCTAACCTAACCTAACCTAACCTAACCTAACCTAACCTAACCTAACCTAACCTAACCTAACCTAACCTAACCTAACCTAACCTAACCTAACCTAACCTAACCTAACCTAACCTAACCTAACCTAACCTAACCTAACCTAACCTAACCTAACCTAACCTAACCTAACCTAACCTAACCTAACCTAACCTAACCTAACCTAACCTAACCTAACCTAACCTAACCTAACCTAACCTAACCTAACCTAACCTAACCTAACCTAACCTAACCTAACCTAACCTAACCTAACCTAACCTAACCTAACCTAACCTAACCTAACCTAACCTAACCTAACCTAACCTAACCTAACCTAACCTAACCTAACCTAACCTAACCTAACCTAACCTAACCTAACCTAACCTAACCTAACCTAACCTAACCTAACCTAACCTAACCTAACCTAACCTAACCTAACCTAACCTAACCTAACCTAACCTAACCTAACCTAACCTAACCTAACCTAACCTAACCTAACCTAACCTAACCTAACCTAACCTAACCTAACCTAACCTAACCTAACCTAACCTAACCTAACCTAACCTAACCTAACCTAACCTAACCTAACCTAACCTAACCTAACCTAACCTAACCTAACCTAACCTAACCTAACCTAACCTAACCTAACCTAACCTAACCTAACCTAACCTAACCTAACCTAACCTAACCTAACCTAACCTAACCTAACCTAACCTAACCTAACCTAACCTAACCTAACCTAACCTAACCTAACCTAACCTAACCTAACCTAACCTAACCTAACCTAACCTAACCTAACCTAACCTAACCTAACCTAACCTAACCTAACCTAACCTAACCTAACCTAACCTAACCTAACCTAACCTAACCTAACCTAACCTAACCTAACCTAACCTAACCTAACCTAACCTAACCTAACCTAACCTAACCTAACCTAACCTAACCTAACCTAACCTAACCTAACCTAACCTAACCTAACCTAACCTAACCTAACCTAACCTAACCTAACCTAACCTAACCTAACCTAACCTAACCTAACCTAACCTAACCTAACCTAACCTAACCTAACCTAACCTAACCTAACCTAACCTAACCTAACCTAACCTAACCTAACCTAACCTAACCTAACCTAACCTAACCTAACCTAACCTAACCTAACCTAACCTAACCTAACCTAACCTAACCTAACCTAACCTAACCTAACCTAACCTAACCTAACCTAACCTAACCTAACCTAACCTAACCTAACCTAACCTAACCTAACCTAACCTAACCTAACCTAACCTAACCTAACCTAACCTAACCTAACCTAACCTAACCTAACCTAACCTAACCTAACCTAACCTAACCTAACCTAACCTAACCTAACCTAACCTAACCTAACCTAACCTAACCTAACCTAACCTAACCTAACCTAACCTAACCTAACCTAACCTAACCTAACCTAACCTAACCTAACCTAACCTAACCTAACCTAACCTAACCTAACCTAACCTAACCTAACCTAACCTAACCTAACCTAACCTAACCTAACCTAACCTAACCTAACCTAACCTAACCTAACCTAACCTAACCTAACCTAACCTAACCTAACCTAACCTAACCTAACCTAACCTAACCTAACCTAACCTAACCTAACCTAACCTAACCTAACCTAACCTAACCTAACCTAACCTAACCTAACCTAACCTAACCTAACCTAACCTAACCTAACCTAACCTAACCTAACCTAACCTAACCTAACCTAACCTAACCTAACCTAACCTAACCTAACCTAACCTAACCTAACCTAACCTAACCTAACCTAACCTAACCTAACCTAACCTAACCTAACCTAACCTAACCTAACCTAACCTAACCTAACCTAACCTAACCTAACCTAACCTAACCTAACCTAACCTAACCTAACCTAACCTAACCTAACCTAACCTAAACTAAACTAAACTAAACTAACCTAACCTAACCTAACCTAACCTAACCTAACCTAACCTAACCTAACCTAACCTAACCTAACCTAACCTAACCTAACCTAACCTAACCTAACCTAACCTAACCTAACCTAACCTAACCTAACCTAACCTAACCTAACCTAACCTAACCTAACCTAACCTAACCTAACCTAACCTAACCTAACCTAACCTAACCTAACCTAACCTAACCTAACCTAACCTAACCTAACCTAACCTAACCTAACCTAACCTAACCTAACCTAACCTAACCTAACCTAACCTAACCTAACCTAACCTAACCTAACCTAACCTAACCTAACCTAACCTAACCTAACCTAACCTAACCTAACCTAACCTAACCTAACCTAACCTAACCTAACCTAACCTAACCTAACCTAACCTAACCTAACCTAACCTAACCTAACCTAACCTAACCTAACCTAACCTAACCTAACCTAACCTAACCTAACCTAACCTAACCTAACCTAACCTAACCTAACCTAACCTAACCTAACCTAACCTAACCTAACCTAACCTAACCTAACCTAACCTAACCTAACCTAACCTAACCTAACCTAACCTAACCTAACCTAACCTAACCTAACCTAACCTAACCTAACCTAACCTAACCTAACCTAACCTAACCTAACCTAACCTAACCTAACCTAACCTACTAACCTAACCTAACCTAACCTAACCTAACCTAACCTAACCTAACCTAACCTAACCTAACCTAACCTAACCTAACCTAACCTAACCTAACCTAACCTAACCTAACCTAACCTAACCTAACCTAACCTAACCTAACCTAACCTAACCTAACCTAACCTAACCTAACCTAACCTAACCTAACCTAACCTAACCTAACCTAACCTAACCTAACCTAACCTAACCTAACCTAACCTAACCTAACCTAACCTAACCTAACCTAACCTAACCTAACCTAACCTAACCTAACCTAACCTAACCTAACCTAACCTAACCTAACCTAACCTAACCTAACCTAACCTAACCTAACCTAACCTAACCTAACCTAACCTAACCTAACCTAACCTAACCTAACCTAACCTAACCTAACCTAACCTAACCTAACCTAACCTAACCTAACCTAACCTAACCTAACCTAACCTAACCTAACCTAACCTAACCTAACCTAACCTAACCTAACCTAACCTAACCTAACCTAACCTAACCTAACCTAACCTAACCTAACCTAACCTAACCTAACCTAACCTAACCTAACCTAACCTAACCTAACCTAACCTAACCTAACCTAACCTAACCTAACCTAACCTAACCTAACCTAACCTAACCTAACCTAACCTAACCTAACCTAACCTAACCTAACCTAACCTAACCTAACCTAACCTAACCTAACCTAACCTAACCTAACCTAACCTAACCTAACCTAACCTAACCTAACCTAACCTAACCTAACCTAACCTAACCTAACCTAACCTAACCTAACCTAACCTAACCTAACCTAACCTAACCTAACCTAACCTAACCTAACCTAACCTAACCTAACCTAACCTAACCTAACCTAACCTAACCTAACCTAACCTAACCTAACCTAACCTAACCTAACCTAACCTAACCTAACCTAACCTAACCTAACCTAACCTAACCTAACCTAACCTAACCTAACCTAACCTAACCTAACCTAACCTAACCTAACCTAACCTAACCTAACCTAACCTAACCTAACCTAACCTAACCTAACCTAACCTAACCTAACCTAACCTAACCTAACCTAACCTAACCTAACCTAACCTAACCTAACCTAACCTAACCTAACCTAACCTAACCTAACCTAACCTAACCTAACCTAACCTAACCTAACCTAACCTAACCTAACCTAACCTAACCTAACCTAACCTAACCTAACCTAACCTAACCTAACCTAACCTAACCTAACCTAACCTAACCTAACCTAACCTAACCTAACCTAACCTAACCTAACCTAACCTAACCTAACCTAACCTAACCTAACCTAACCTAACCTAACCTAACCTAACCTAACCTAACCTAACCTAACCTAACCTAACCTAACCTAACCTAACCTAACCTAACCTAACCTAACCTAACCTAACCTAACCTAACCTAACCTAACCTAACCTAACCTAACCTAACCTAACCTAACCTAACCTAACCTAACCTAACCTAACCTAACCTAACCTAACCTAACCTAACCTAACCTAACCTAACCTAACCTAACCTAACCTAACCTAACCTAACCTAACCTAACCTAACCTAACCTAACCTAACCTAACCTAACCTAACCTAACCTAACCTAACCTAACCTAACCTAACCTAACCTAACCTAACCTAACCTAACCTAACCTAACCTAACCTAACCTAACCTAACCTAACCTAACCTAACCTAACCTAACCTAACCTAACCTAACCTAACCTAACCTAACCTAACCTAACCTAACCTAACCTAACCTAACCTAACCTAACCTAACCTAACCTAACCTAACCTAACCTAACCTAACCTAACCTAACCTAACCTAACCTAACCTAACCTAACCTAACCTAACCTAACCTAACCTAACCTAACCTAACCTAACCTAACCTAACCTAACCTAACCTAACCTAACCTAACCTAACCTAACCTAACCTAACCTAACCTAACCTAACCTAACCTAACCTAACCTAACCTAACCTAACCTAACCTAACCTAACCTAACCTAACCTAACCTAACCTAACCTAACCTAACCTAACCTAACCTAACCTAACCTAACCTAACCTAACCTAACCTAACCTAACCTAACCTAACCTAACCTAACCTAACCTAACCTAACCTAACCTAACCTAACCTAACCTAACCTAACCTAACCTAACCTAACCTAACCTAACCTAACCTAACCTAACCTAACCTAACCTAACCTAACCTAACCTAACCTAACCTAACCTAACCTAACCTAACCTAACCTAACCTAACCTAACCTAACCTAACCTAACCTAACCTAACCTAACCTAACCTAACCTAACCTAACCTAACCTAACCTAACCTAACCTAACCTAACCTAACCTAACCTAACCTAACCTAACCTAACCTAACCTAACCTAACCTAACCTAACCTAACCTAACCTAACCTAACCTAACCTAACCTAACCTAACCTAACCTAACCTAACCTAACCTAACCTAACCTAACCTAACCTAACCTAACCTAACCTAACCTAACCTAACCTAACCTAACCTAACCTAACCTAACCTAACCTAACCTAACCTAACCTAACCTAACCTAACCTAACCTAACCTAACCTAACCTAACCTAACCTAACCTAACCTAACCTAACCTAACCTAACCTAACCTAACCTAACCTAACCTAACCTAACCTAACCTAACCTAACCTAACCTAACCTAACCTAACCTAACCTAACCTAACCTAACCTAACCTAACCTAACCTAACCTAACCTAACCTAACCTAACCTAACCTAACCTAACCTAACCTAACCTAACCTAACCTAACCTAACCTAACCTAACCTAACCTAACCTAACCTAACCTAACCTAACCTAACCTAACCTAACCTAACCTAACCTAACCTAACCTAACCTAACCTAACCTAACCTAACCTAACCTAACCTAACCTAACCTAACCTAACCTAACCTAACCTAACCTAACCTAACCTAACCTAACCTAACCTAACCTAACCTAACCTAACCTAACCTAACCTAACCTAACCTAACCTAACCTAACCTAACCTAACCTAACCAGTCTGAGTCCAACCGCGCTCGAAAACACCACGTTTTTGCGAAGCTCCGTAAATAAAAAATCATTTAAGTGGTATATTTTCGCGTTACGGTATCGTGCAATATACCAAAAGTTGTGATTTTGTGCCGTGCATACGTGTGACAAAAAATTTTTTCGCGGAAAACTCATTGTGAAAAACTATCACGTGAAAAATAAAAATTAAGTGCTATCTGAAATCTTTTGAGCTCAATAACTTCGAAACGACATCGGTGCTCCATTCATTTTTCGCGCCAAAATTTGACGGCCGCCTAAAGGCATCGTTTGACACCATTTGGGTGAATATCCCATAACGCATTGCTGAGAAAATTCGAAGAGAGTGAAAATATAACCTTCAAAATTGACCACGAGGTTGTCAATCCCAGCGATACAGGAGGCTGGTTTTTTGGCAATCTTAGGAGACTACTAGGACTAACACAACGAAGGCAAGAACAAAATTTTATCACCTACCAAACCGGAGATATTCAATTTTGAATAACTGAACTTTGAGCTCCTGTGCTGAAAATTCTTCAGGCAGGACCCCTTCTTTTTCTGGCGGATCCTGCTGCGCGCTAACTGGATGAAGACATCAGACCTAAGTTAAGATTTTTTCGATGGTTATTTTTGGAGAAAACTCAAATTTTGTATATTTTTAGGTTTTTCAAAAATTTTCTTAAGTAAATTTCCAAAAGTTTTAAATTTTTTCATCTTGTTCTATAGCTCTATAATTTACAAAATTTTATTAGTTTTTTCCAAATTTTTAATGTTAATGACTGAGAAGATATTAAATTTTTTGTTAATTTCTTAAATATCTCAGTAATATATTATAAATATAAGATTTTTAGTGTAGGACTGTATTTAAAACATATTTTAGGTTAAGATCGAGTCCAAAGTCGCGTCCAATAGCTTCAAAAACGACTGATATTGCTTTTTCGGCCATTTTGGTTTTAGTAGGTTGTTGCTTTATTACATTAATAACTCCGAAGCTATTGGTCGTAGAAAACTGGGATTTGTACAGTTTGCAGCGAAATACGCGTGCAAAAATACTTTTGATATTTTCAGGCGATTTTCAGGCCTGAAAATTTTTAGTCCTGAAACTAATCCTGACTGATAGAGGGAGTCAAGAAGGGTACTACATTCGAAACCGCAACTCTCTCCGACAAAGGGTCGCGGAGATATAGCAAATTTAAGTTGGCCTTTGACAGTTTGGCGGCCATTTTGGAAAACTTTGCCCCTTCATAGCTCCGGACTCAGGGGTCGTAGAGAGTTGCCGTTACCACTGCGGTGTTTGCAGGGACACCCTCTGTCTCACTCACTGGGTTTCAGGTGCTTTGGGGCTGAAAGTTTTCAGGATCCTGAAAACCACGAAACATAGCGGGGTGAGTCGAGCTGAGTTGAATAAGTCCAAACACGAGTGTTCTGCGGCCGCGGGTGGGAAAGTTATACCGGGTTTAATTTAGACTTTGACAGTTCCCAAATTGTCAAATAAAGTTTCAGACCCGGATAACTCCCGAACCGGGGGTCGTAGAGGGCTCGGGTTTTTTCTAGAGGCGTTGGCTGGCTCTGCTCTATTCGTTTGACGTGTAATTTCGGGAATACAGCACGAAAAATTATTCCTTCCTGAAACCTATCCCGAAGGATAGAGGTCCTCGAGCGCAGCCGGAAGAGCCCAAGCACGGTGGAAATCGGGCGAAGGGTTCAGGAGAAAACCATAGTTAACCAGTTTTTGAGCGCCATCTTTGATTGGTAACCAAAATTTCAAACTGCTGTATCTCCGGAACCCTTTGAGCTAGGGCTGTGGTGTTTGGGCTTGTCTGAAAGGGCTTGGGGAGAGCTATCTCTTGGATAGTAAAGACCGACTCTACATAGAGTCAAAAATTTTTTTTATGTTTTATTTTGATCTATGAAGATTAAGTGTTCTTTTGCTCTAAATTTAAGCTTTACGCACGGTGTGTGCTACCCTTTAATCGACCAAAGACATTATCCCCCTTTTACAGGGATATTAAAACGCTTGTTACGTGCCTAAACTGACTGTCTTACTATCCCCCTTTTACAGGGATAGTAAAAATTCCACATCCGTACTGACTACTTCACTATCCCCCCTTTACAGGGATAGTCAAAGCACCAATCGGTGTTCCTAGGACTTAGTTTAACTTATTGACGTTACCGACCGATTGAGCGCCCCTGAACATGTTTGTCGCACACACGCCCCGCAAAATAACGACCGAGGTGGCAGAAACTAGCTCTGCCAACTCACGGACAGAACCGGAGAGGGCAGGACCCTCCCCTAGTAAATTGACACCAGCTCCTAGCGTACGCAAGAGCATTGGAGAGTGGGAGAGTGGCAGAGGAGACGGTTCTAAGACCGCCACTTCTGCCACTTTTATTGTCTCACCTGGAAAGCTGACGCAGATTCCGGTGGCTCCCCCAAAACAGAACACAAAGGCCACCCGGCCTTCCGAAACAATTTCAAAACGACGGAGCTCCGTCGAGGCCGCAAGTAGTTCGCCAAAATTGGCTGCCCCTACCGACAGAGTCAAAGAAGGCAGACTCTGGCTTCAGAGAGCGAAGACGCATCTTGGCGAGTCTCGCAACCTGAGGACAGATATTAAAGCTGGCATCACTCAGGCAATAGAAGCCTTGTACCAGCTTATAAAAGATAGTGTAGCTGAAACCGGAACTGCAAAAATCAGTCAAAAAGATAGGGAGAGTAAAGGGATCCAAGAAAAAGATATGGGAAATCAGGGAAAGACTATGGGAAAGGAGGGGGAGGATCTTATTAAAATGTTGATAGTGCAAGGGGAAAAAATTGACAAAACGCAATTAGAAATAGCGTCCTTGAAAGAAACCATCGCGTCACAGGTAGCCTTTCAAGCCTGTTCTTATGCCAGTGTAGCAGCAGCGCAGCCGAGAAGGCACACACCGGAGAGAAGCGCGCTACACTCTGTCACCATCGCGTCGAAAGACGACACTCACACGGGTGATCAGGTCTTGAGTGAAATAAGGAAAGCTGTGAACGCTAAAGATGGCTGGGTAACAGTAGAGAGAGTAAGAAAGGTAAAAGATAAGAAGGTTATAATAGGATGTAGAACGGAAGAGGAAAGGAAAAAACTCAAGGAGCGATTGCAGAGTGCAGACGGTCGCCTTGTTGTCGAGGACGTTAAAAACCAAGATCCAATGCTGGTTCTCAAAGACGTGCTATCTTTTAATAGCAATGATGACGTCCTAATCGCACTGAGGAACCAAAACAAGGATGTTTTTAGCGGACTCGACAAAAGGGACGACCGAATCGACGTCAAGTTCAGACGTCGTGCCAGGAATCCGCTCACGAGCCACATCGCACTGAGAGTGTCCCCGCAAATTTACAATCGTATGATGGATAGAGGAGCAGTGCACATAGACATGCAGAAGATCCGGGTCGCAGACCAATCTCCTTTAGTGCAATGTTCTATGTGCCTGTCCTATGGACATGGTAGGCGATTCTGCAAGGACACTATCCCTAAGTGTAGCCATTGTGGCGGACCGCACTTGAGAGCAGAATGTGCGGACTACCTGGCAGCAGCACCACCGACCTGCTGCAACTGCATGGATGCCAACGCAGATAACGCTGAGCACAATGCGTTTAGCTCCGAATGCCCAGTGCGTAGAAGGTGGGAGGCACTGGCAAGAGCTAAGGTAGCGTACTGCTAAGGTTGTCACAATTCGCTCCGGGGCAGGCAACCCCACCAGAAGATACGCAGTAGCCCAGGCGAACCTCCAGAGGAAAGAGCTGGCAACCACGGAACTCATAATTGAGGCCAGCAAGCGGAAACTCGCATTCGCTTTGATTCAGGAGCCGTATGTGGGCGGGGTAAGAAGGATGAAGGACTACCGAGGGGCGAGAGTCTTCCAGTGTGCAAAAGTAGGAGATGGGACTGTGAAGGCGGCTATCGCTGTCTTCGATGACGATCTTGATGTCATCCAGTGCCCGAAACTCACGACCAACAATGTCGTTGTGCTGAGGATCCGAACCTGCACCTGGGAAATCGCGGCGGTGTCTTTCTACTTCGAGCCAGACCAACCAATAGGGCCATACCTGGATCAGATCAGAAAGATCAGAGAGGAGCTGGGCCCAAGAGGACTGCTAATAGGAGGCGATTGCAACGCCAAGAGTACCTGGTGGGGAAGCACCATGGAAGACCACAGGGGAGTTGAGATGTCCGGTACCCTGGAAGAGTCTGGATTGCAGATACTCAACAGGGGTGATACGCCTACCTTTGATACCGTGAGAGGTAATAAGTCGTACACCAGTTTTGTAGACATTACAGCCTGCTCGGAAGATCTACTAGACCTAGTAGATAACTGGAGGGTAGACCAGGAAATGACGAGCTCGGACCACAATGCCATCCTACTCGACATAAATCTCCGCAAGAGTAGAGGCCTTAGGGTGCAAAGAAGCACTAGGCTATTTAATACAAAAAAAGCAAACTGGGACCTTTTCAACATAACATTTTCAGAACAAAAATTAATTAACCATATAAGCCTAGACCACATTAACTGCATTAATACAATAGAAGAGTTAGAAAATATAATAATTAAATTTGCTAATGCCGTTACCGAGGCATGTAACTGCAGCATGCCTATAAAAAAGAGTACGGAGGTACTCAAGGTCCCATGGTGGAATGATGAGCTCGCCAGGCTGAAGAAAGTTGCCACTACCTTCAGGCGAAAAATCAGAAACGCGGCACCGTACCGCAAACAAATAGTGGTAACTGAGTATCTGCAAAAGAAAGAAGAATATGAGTGCCAAGCCAAGAAAGCCCAAATAGAAAGCTGGAAGGAGTTCTGTAGAAGACAGGACAAGGAAGGAGTATGGGACGGTATTTACCGCGTCATCCGTAGGACCACCAGGAGACAAGAAGACTTGACCTTAACCAAAGAAGGTGCATTCTTGAACCCAAAGGAGTCAGCGAACTTACTAGCGGAGACATTCTACCCACAAGACCTGGAGGAAACTGACAACGAAGATCATCGCCGTGCCAGAGAAGCGGCAAAGCGGGTAAATGAGTGGAAACATGATGAGCATCATGATCCACCGTTTACACTGCTGGAGCTAAAGACCGCGGCGGGAAGTTTCAACCCAAAGAAGGCCCCGGGAGCGGATGGCTTCACAGCAGATATCTGCAGCAGAGCTATCTACCAGGATCTGGACGCATCCCTTGCCCTTTACAACAAGTGCCTAGAATTAGGACACTTTCCGGACATCTGGAAGCAGGCAACCGTGGTAGTTCTGAGAAAACCGGGCAAGGACGATTACACGAACCCCAAAGCTTACAGACCAATTGGTCTGTTGCCGGTTTTGGGGAAGGTCCTGGAGAAGATGACGGTAGCAAGGATTAAATGGCACATCATACCGAGGATTAGTACTCGCCAGTATGGATTCATGCCCCAGAAGAGCACCGAGGACGCCCTCTATACGCTAATACACCGAATCAAGGGTTTGATTGAGCGTAAAAAGCTGGTAACCCTAGTGTCATTGGATATAGAGGGGGCCTTCGACAGCGCATGGTGGCCGGCCATTAGAATCCGTCTGGCTGAGGAAAAGTGTCCGGTAAACATCAGGAGGCTACTGGATAGCTATCTGACATGCAGAAAAGTCAGTGTATGATTCGCTGGGGAAGAATGCACTAGGAGCACCAACAAAGGTTGCGTGCAGGGGTCAATCGGTGGTCCCATCCTATGGAACCTTCTGTTGGACCCTCTACTTAAGGAACTGGAGCAAATGGGTGTGTATGTGCAGGCCTTCGCTGATGACGTGTGTATGATCTTTGACGGAGACACTGGACTTGACGTCTCGAGGCAGGCCAGCGCGGCGCTCGCCTATGTTCAGCAATGGGGAGTCAGAAACAAGTTGAAGTTTGCGCCGCACAAAACTTGCGCAATGGTTCTGACCAAGAAACTTAAGTACGACACCCCCTTGCTGAGCATGGGTGGGGTCAGCGTTGGCATGTCACGGGAGGTCAAGATTCTAGGACTGACCATCGACGACCGACTTACATTTAATACGCATGTCACGCTGCAGTGCCGTAAGGCCCTTGACATTTACAAGCAGCTTTCAAAAGCTGCAAAGGTTGATTGGGGGTTGCACACGGACGTCATTCGGACCATCTATACGGCCACCATAGAGCCGATTATTATGTACGCATCGGCGGTGTGGGCACCTACAGCCGGGAAGGTCGGGGTGCGTAAGTTACTCAATACGGTGCAGAGGGGCTTCGCTCAGAAGCTCTGCAAATCGTACCGTACAGTTTCTCTACACTCGGCACTGGTGTTGGCGGGGATACTTCCTCTTGACCTCAGAATTCAAGAAGCAGCCGCATTGTACGAGGCTAAAAGGGGGTCACCCCCGCCAGAACTAGGAGATAGAGAGACAGAGTGTCCGGTAAGGTTTGCAGAAGCTCCTCACCCGGCGGAACATATGGCAATGGAAATTATTCAACTGGTAGACCAAAACCTTGTGGACAGGTACAATGTGCAGGAGGTGCGAATATTCACCGACGGCAGTAAGATTGAGGGGAAGGTTGGGGCCGCGCTATCCTTATGGAATAGCGAGGCCGAAATCCAGAACCTCAAACTCAGTCTGTCCGCGTACTGCACAGTCTACCAGGCGGAGCTCCTAGCCATATGTAAAGCCACGAGTGTCATCCTCAAAAGGAGGGAGGTGACCTATGGTCTATATAGCGATTCGAGAGCCGCCTTGGAGACGGTCGCAAACCATTGGTCCCTCCACCCGCTGGCCGTGGAGACGAGGGAGAACCTGCGAAAGGCCTTGGGTCAGGGCAAAGATGTATCCTTATTCTGGGTTAAGGCTCACGCAGGACTGCCCGGAAACGAGCGTGCCGACGATCTGGCCAAAAGCGCGGCGCTGGCGTCAAAGAGGAAACCAGACTACGACCGGTGTCCAGTTTCATTTATTAAAAGGATTATACGGCAAACATCCCTTAAGGAATGGAATAGTAGGTATATTGCCGGTGACACCGCGTCAGTCACTAAAATGTTCCTCCCTGACGCAATCGCAGCGTACCGGTTTGTCCGCAAGGCAAAGCCGGAAGGTAAGCTCACCCAGATACTAACGGGGCATGGTGGATTCTCTCAGTACTTGAACCGCTTCAGGTGCAGGGAGAGTCCATCATGCGTCTGTGAACCTAACGCCATCGAAGACGTCATACATTTGCTGGTAGAGTGTCCAACGCATTCGTTGGATAGATTTGACCTCGAGCAGAAAGTAGGAATGAAAGTTTGCAAAGAAAACTTCTGCGCACTTCTTACCAATAAAAATCTCAACAAAGATTTTACTGACTACTGCATAAAAATATGTCATATAGTGAACAAAAGGAACAAATAGATAAATAACATTTGTTAAATTATATAATAACTTATATAAACTTTAGCAAAACAGTAGCATGTAGATAAGTAATAAATAATAGAGAATAAGTGCAGTAATATAAGTTTAAACATGATAAATTAGTTATAGAATATGAAAAATATGTAACTATGGTAATAAGTGATCATGAGAAAAGTAGTACTGTGTAATAGTAATAATGGGTAGCTGTAAGAAATTAGTAATGTTATGTAGATAATAAGCTAGTGAGATCAGATTGTAAAAGAAATAGATATAAGTACAGGTGTCTAAATATATGAATGTAAACTATGCAATTGTGGTAATAAGTAAATATAAAAATGTAGTTATGTATGATAGTAATATTGGGTAGCTGTAAGAAATATAGTTAAAAGGTAAAGCAAAATTGATGTAAAAATAAGTAATATTATGTAATAAGCTAAAAAGGTCAGATTGTAAGAGATATATATAGAAGTACAGGTATATAAATATATAAATGTAAAACTAGATTAGGAAAAATAAGAATGATAAATAAAGATTAACAACCAGGCGAGAAAACGCCACCCTAGAAAAATAATAAAATTGATAGGAATAACCCCCCTCCTGTATTACAATCCTGGAAAAATATCCGGGGATCACCATGTAGGCTAGCTCGCGGGCCGGGCCTTGGCGCCCGGACAGGTAGAAAAAAAAAAAAAAAAAAAAAAAAAACCTAACCTAACCTAACCTAACCTAACCTAACCTAACCTAACCTAACCTAACCTAACCTAACCTAACCTAACCTAACCTAACCTAACCTAACCTAACCTAACCTAACCTAACCTAACCCAGTCTGAGTCCAACCGCGCTCGAGAACGCCACGTTTTTGCAGAGCTCTTCCGTTAAAAAATCATTTTACTGGGATTTTTTCGCGCTACAACATCGTGCGACATATCAAAATTAGTGTTTCTGTGCAGTGCATACGTGAGTGTTAAAGTTTTGTTTCGGAAAACTCGGTGCGGAAAATAATTTCATGAAAACTACAAAAATAGTGATTTTGAGGAACTTCAGAACCCTATAGCTCGAAAGCTACATCGGCGAGCTACTTGTTTTAAGACATCAGATCCTGGAGGACACTGAGACGCATCTTTTGACACTACTTGGGTGGCTGTCTGCCCGTGCAGTGCTGAGAAGGAGACAAAAGAGTGAAAATATAACCTAAAATTTTCACCACGAGGTTATCGATTCTGACGTTGGGGAACACTGGTCTTCTGGCTGTTGCAGAACACCTTAGAGAAGAGCCCGACGGAACTCCATTTAGATTTTTACCTCTGTTGGATTTGAAGATATACAGTCTCAAAGTTCAAAACTTTGAGTCTTTGCACTGAAAATTCTTCAGGCAGGACCCCACTTTTTTCCAACGGATCTTGCTGCGCGCTCACTAGACGAAGACACTGGAATCAAGTTAAGATTTTTTACGCCTTTATATATTGGAAAAAACTTCAATTTTGTACATTTTCTTATTTTTTAAAAATTTTCTTTTAAAAATTTCACAGTTTTTAAAATTGTAATATCACATCTGTTAGCTTAATATTTTATATAAATTTAGCACTTTTTTCCAAATTTTTATATATTCCCGTTACAAAGATATTAAATTTTTAACCTTTTTTGTAAATAATTCAATAGTAAATAGAAATAAATTAATTTTACTCATAGAACTGTATTTAAAACATATATTTGGTTTATTTTAAGTCCAAAGAAGCGCCCAATAGCTTCCGAATTGGCGGAAATAGACTTTTCAGCCATTTTTGTTTTAGTTGGTTGTCAGACATAAGCTTAAATATCTTCGAAGCTATTGGACGCAGAAACCGCGGATTTTCACAGTTGTCAGCGGTATACGAGTGCGGATATTTTCTGTGTATTTTCAGGTTTTTCAGGACCTGAAAGTTTTCAGCCCTGAAACCATTTTTGACACATAGAGGAGGTGAAGCCAAGCACAGCACTCCAAACCGCGCTTCTCTGTGGCAAACGGTTGCGGAGTTATAGCTACCCAAAGTCTGGTTTTGACATTTATCCCCACTCTTTGGGAAACTTTGGCCTGGCATAGCTCCGGATCCGGAGGTCGCAGAGACTTGCCGTTTTCACAGTGGTGGTTGTGGGGACAACCTCTGTCCGATCCACTGGGTTTCAGGTGTTTAGGAGCTGAAGATTTTCAGGAGCCTGAAAACCAGTTTACGCGTCGGAGCGGGACGAGCCAAGCAGAACAAGTCCAAGCTCGGGTACTCTACGATTGCTGGAAGGGAAGTTATACCGGGTGGAAGATCGACTTTGACAGTTCCAGAACTGTCAAACCGATTTTCGGGCTCGGATAACTCCTGAGTCGGGGGTCGTAGAGGGCTCGGGTTTTCTTTGGGGATATCGGCTGGCTCCTCCCTACCCGATAAGCCTGCTTTCAGCAGTTTTCAGGACCCAAGATTTTTCAGGCCTGAAACCTGCTCCGCATAGTGGATCTCAGTGAGCCGGTTTGGGAGAGCCCAAGCACGGTGGCATTTGGCCGGACGGTTCCGGAGATAACCACCAGTAACCAAATTCCGGCCGCCATCTTGGATTAGCAACCGGAATTTCAAACTGCTTTATCTCCGGAACCCTTTAGGCTAGGGTGGCCGTGTTTGGGTTCATTGGAAAGGGTCCGGGGAGACTTGTCTAACCGTGTGCAAAGACTGACTCTACATAGATTAAAAAAAAAAAAAAAAAAAAAATTTCTCTGTTTAAGACCAACCAGGTTCGTGAAAGCCTCCTGACGTCAGATTAAGGTCTGGTACTAGACTCGGACGTTCTTGTTGACAACAAACTGGCTCATTGTTTAGTAGCCTTTATTGAGGCTTTTTACTTAAATTGACTGAACTAATCTACTGATAGATAGTTATTTTAGAATTGCTGATTAGTTAGCGACTTTCCTTTTTAACTGATTGCTAATCCCCCCTTTACAGGGATTCAGCTCAATTATTGACAATACTGCCCTACCTACCTGTGAAAATTTGGATTTTGTTTATTTTTCTCCAAAATGTTTCGAACACCGGCAAAAAAGGACGCGGTCTCTCAGGGTTCCGGGGGCTCGCCAAGCTCTACGGAGAAAACTGGGACTTCGCTTTTGAGTGTGAGGCGGAGTATTGGAGAATGGGAGGCCGGAAGGGGGGAGCCAAAGGCTAAGTCGCCGACAAACCCAGAATCTGATGCCACACCACACACCATGCCGAAGTTGCCCAGCGCTTCGGGAATGCGCCGGACCTCTGTGGATTCAAGTCCCGTTAAAAAACTGGACTCAAAATACCCCAGCTTCACAGCAGAGGCAAGAGCTTGCTTAAATAAGGCAAAACTTCACCTCGGCAACTCTCGCAATCTGAAAACAGAAATAAAGACGGAGGTTATGGGGGCTATAAACCGATTGTACGAAATCGTTAAGGAGTCGGAGAGAGCTAAACTTCCTGTGACAAGTAATACCCTATCAAATACCGACCCAAATTGCTTGGCCTCCAAAATTACAAACCATGATAGTCACGAGAAATTATCCAAACTTATAGAAATGAACAGTGCCCTTATAAAGGAAAACATCGCAAAAATGGAAGGTTTGAGTAATTCCTTGGCGACAATGGAAATGGCTGAGCGGAAAACCTATGCGTCTGTGGCAGCTACTAATTATAGCAAAACTGGGGATCAAATATTGGGGCGAGCGACGCTACACTCCGTGGTAGTCTCTTCGGCAAAAGAATCGGAAACGTGCGACGAGATTCTAGAGAAAGTGAGGAGGGCTGTGGATGCGAAAGAGGGTTGGGTGCAGGTGGACAGAGTGAGGAAAGCTAAGGACAGAAAAGTGATAATGGGATGTCGCTCAAAAGAGGAGAGAAGCAAGGTTAAGCAGAGACTAGAGGCTGTTGGAGAGGGACTTGTCGTTGAGGAGGTAAAAAACCGAGACCCGCTCCTGATTCTGCGAGACGTGTTGCTGATTCATAGCGACGAGGAAATCCTCAAAGCCATAAAGAATCAGAATCGGGAACTCTTTCAGAACCTTGAGGGCGAGGACCAGAGAGTGGTCATAAAATTCCGAAAAAAGGCGCGAAACCCACACTTGAACCACATTGTGCTCAGTGTGTCTCCCACAATCTGGAGACGGGCAATAGAAGGTTCCAAGATTCGAGTAGACCTTCAGGTTGTTCGCGTCGAGGACCAAACGCCACTGGTGCAGTGCACACGCTGCTTGGGTTACGGACATAGCAAGCGCTTCTGTAAAGACCCAGCAGAGTTGTGTAGCCATTGTGGTGGTCCACATTTCAGGGCGGACTGTCCGGACAGGCTGCTCGGTGAAGCGGCAAAGTGCATCAACTGCATCAGAGCTAAGATGGGAGACACTGAGCACAATGCATTCAGTACTGAATGCCCCGTACGCCGAAAATGGGACTTGTTAGCTCGAGCCTCCATAGCGTACTGCTAAGGTTGTTCCTGTGGCCACCCACCAGTACAAAATAACTCAGGCCAATCTGCAACGAAGTCAACTTGCTACAAATGAGCTCATGCTGGAAGCTGTCAACCGCAATCTCGCTATAGCACTGCTCCAGGAGCCGTATGTGGGTGGGATAAGAAGGATGAAGGGCTACCAGGGCGTAAGGGTTTTCCAGAGCTCTGAGGGAGGTGAAGGGACTGTAAAGGCGGCGGTTGCTGTCTTTGACAAAGATCTAGACATTTTACAGTACCCGCAACTCACCACAAAAAATATCGTCGTGGTGGGGGTCCGAACCAGAGCCTGGTCAATCACGCTGGTATCCTTCTACTTCGAACCCGATAATCCCATTGAACCATATCTGGAGCATCTAAAACGAGTAGAGCGAGAAGTGGGCACTTGCAGATTGGTATTTGGAGGAGACGCTAATGCGAAAAGTGCTTGGTGGGGAAGCAGTAATGAGGACTCGAGAGGGGAGCAGTTATGTGGGGCACTTATCGAAATGGAGTTACAGATTCTTAACACAGGAGATTTCCCTACTTTTGACACTGTTAGAGGTGGGATCAGATACAGCAGCCACGTAGACATCACAGCCTGTTCAGCAGACATGCTTGAATTGGTGGACGGCTGGCGGATTGAGGAGGGTCTGACGAGTTCCGACCACAACGGCATTTTATTCGAAATTAATCTTCTTAAATCTAAAGGTATTAAAATAGAGCGCACAACCAGAATATTTAACACCAGGAAAGCAAACTGGGGAAAGTTTCGTGAGAAACTTGCCCAAGTTATGCGAGATAGGAAATTAAACATAAAAGAATTAGAAAGTATAATTAATAAAGATCAGTTAGAATTAACAATGAAATCATATACACAAGCAATAACTGAAACATGTAGAGAAACAATTCCTACGAAAAAGAATACCGAAATACTTACAATGCCGTGGTGGTCTCAGGAGCTCGCAGAGATGAAGAAGCTGGTCGCCACCAAAAAACGCAGAATCAGGAACGCTGCGCCGGTCCGAAGAGCGATGGTTGTCATGCTGTACCTGAAAGAAAAAGAAAATTATGAGTCAGCGGTAAAGAAGGCAATAGAAGAGAGTTGGAAGGACTTTTGCGGAAGGCAAGACAAAGAAGGGGTCTGGGAAGGGATATATAGATTGATGGGAAGGGTTGCAAAAAGGGAAGAGGATCTACCTCTCCAGATGGATGGGACCGTGCTGGATGCAAGGGGTTCTGTGAAGTTGTTGGCAGACACGTTTTATCCCGAGGACCGAGAGGAGGACGACAACGTAGACCATCGCCAAACCAGAGAATTGGCTGCCACGGTAAATGGATGGAAACATGATGAACGCCATGATCCACCGTTTACCCGAAGCGAACTGGATAGGGCTATGAGGTCGTTTAACCCCAAAAAGGCCCCCGGAGCCGACGGCCTCACACCTGACATATGCTTACAAGCTATCAGCTGCGACCCCAACTACTTCCTGGCGCTGCTCAATCAATGCCTGGCGCACCACTATTTCCCAAAAATCTGGAAGGAAGCGACGGTGGTTGTACTCAGAAAGCCGGGTAAAGACTCGTACATCATACCAAAATCGTACAGGCCGATTGGGCTTTTGCCTGTATTAGGGAAGGTGTACGAGAAGATGCTGATTGGTCGTCTCAAATATTTCTTACTCCCAACGATAAGTACTCGCCAATACGGCTTTATGCCTCAAAAGAGCACCGAAGACTCCCTCTATACTCTTGTGCAGCACATCCGCACAAAACTGGCACAAAAGAAAATAGTCACGCTTGTGTCGTTGGATATAGAGGGAGCATTCGATAGTGCGTGGTGGCCCATCATCAAAGTACGTTTGGCTGAGGAAAAGTGTCCTGTGAATTTGAGGCGAGTAGTCGACAGCTATCTCAGTGATAGGGTGGTCAGGGTGAGATATGCCGGGGAAGAGTTCAAGAAGTCAACCAGCAAAGGGTGTGTCCAGGGGTCGATCGGAGGGCCGATATTTTGGAATCTGGTCCTTGATCCACTCTTAAAGTTGCTGGAGAGTATGGGCATCTACTGCCAGGCATTTGCTGATGACGTTGTCATGGTTTTCGATGGCGAAGTGGCAGTGGAAATTGAGAGACAGGCCAATGCCGCTCTTGAACATGTTCGGACGTGGGGTGTCAAAAATAAGCTGAAATTTGCGCCTCACAAAACAAGTGCGATGGTGTTAACGCAGAAGCTAAAATACGACACACCACGTCTGATCATGGGTGGGATCGACATTGGAATGTCCCAAGATGTCAGGATATTGGGCCTCACAGTGGACTCGAAACTCACCTTTATGAAGCACATAGCAATGGTCTGTAAAAAAGCCATAGCTATCTATAAACAGCTAGCAAGGGTTGCCCGGGTGAGCTGGGGTCTACACCCAGGGGTGATTCGCACGATTTACACCGCAGCAGTTGAGCCTACGCTTCTGTACGCTGCAAGCGCATGGGCACCGTCCACAAACAAACTAGGAGTCCAAAAGCAGCTAAACGTTGTCCAGCGAGGTTTTGCGCAGAAATTGTGTCGAGCCTACCGCACTGTCTCCCTCAACTCGGCCCTTGTACTGGCTGGAATACTCCCTCTCGACATCCGCATCCGTGAAGCGGCTGCGTTGTATGAAGCCAAGAGGGGGGTGCCCCAGCCCATGCTGGGAGACAGGGAGGTTGAGCGGATGGCTCCGGCGATTGGGGCTCCGCACCCTGCGGAGCAGGTCGATCTGGATTTCGGTAGCCTGATAGACGAGGACCAATACCGAAACCACAGCAGTTTTGCTGTGCGCATCTTTACGGACGGCAGCAAGATTGAGGGCAGAGTCGGGGCGGCGCTATCCTTGTGGAATAGTGCCACCGAAGTAAAGGCCCTCAAGCTTGCCTTGCCGTCCTACTGTACCGTCTATCAGGCCGAGCTGCTAGCCCTGCAAAGAGCGGCTGACGAAGCGCTAAAACGTAGAGAAGAAAGTTTCGGCATTTTCAGCGACTCCATGGCGGCTCTTCAGTCAGTCGTAAGTGTAAGCTCTCCCCATCCCCTAGCAGTGCAAACTAGAGACACTCTACGCCGCTGTAAGCTCCAGAACAAGAGGGTGTCCTTGTTTTGGATAAAGGCCCACGTAGGATTGGAGGGAAACGAACGAGCTGACCAGCTCGCCAAGGAGGCCGCCCTGGGGTCGAAGAAGAAGCCGGACTACGATCTGTGCCCCGTTTCATTCGTCAAACGCCATATTCGTATGATGTCCCTTGACGAATGGAATGGGAGATATAAGTCTGGGGAAACAGCCTCTGGGACAAAAATATTCTTCCCTGACGCAACTGCTGCATACAGTGTAGTGCGAAAAATAGAGCCCACCAGTCTGACTACCCAGATTCTGACGGGGCACGGTGGGTTCTCTTCATACTTGAAACGTTTCAAGTGTAAGGAGAGCGCATCGTGCGCCTGTGATCCCGAAACCGATGAGACGGTCCTGCATGTCTTGCTGGAGTGTCCAATCACTGCAAAAATGCGGTACGAGGCGGAGCAGGAACTAGGAGAAAAATTAATAATGGAAAACATGCCAAATCTACTTAAAAGTAAAAATAGAAATAAGTTTATAGAATATTGTTGTAAAATAGGAAAAATAGTAACAAAACGAAATAAAACTAGTATAAGCAATTAGGATACTTACTTATATCGTTAGCATATATAGTCTTAAGTATCTGAGACTTAAAAGAAAAAATGGAAAACAAAAAAAAAAGAAGAAAAAAAAAAAAAAAAATAATAATAATAATTGAAAAAAAAAAAAAAAATAAAAGAGGAAAAAAAAAAAAAAAAAATTGAAAGTTTGTGTGCCTATATAGCCTGTCTAGCTTCTCGTCTGGGCCTCATCGTAATATGTAAGCTTTAATATTTTTTGTACGCTCTCATATAGCCTAAATAGATTTAACCCTGTCAAGATAGTATATTAAATTGTTTGTTAAATAGGTATAATATTATGTTAGTATTTAAGAATATTTATGTTAATCTCACTGTGTTCTGCCTGGTTCTTAACGGATGGTAAAGAATAAGACAAGATATAGTAGTAGGAAAATTTGTTAAAAAAAAAAAAAAAACACCAATATATTAAAATTGTAAAATAGACATAAAAGGCTTTGACTCTGTCAAAGGTATCATAGCCAGAGCAGGAGTGGTTTTTAGCCGGTAAGAGTCCGGCACTGCCGCGACTGTCCTATTCGTGGGACAGTCGCGGCGTCCATGAGGATTTTCCACCCTGCTTCAAACAAAAAAAAAAAAAAAAAACCTAACCTAACCTAACCTAACCTGCTAAAGATCTCAGAGAGAAGCTGGCGCACCGATTAGGAAATCGTGTTAAGGCAAAGGTGCGCACTATGGCCTCAATTTTAGCCAACGGGTTCAGACCAGAGGAGAAATGCCGTCGCCTTTCGGTTGACGAAGCCCTCATGAACCATTTTGGGGCCATAGTCATGGCAGTGAAGTTGTCGGAGCGGGCGAGGTCGGTCTCATCGAAGACGTGAATCAGCTACCATTTTTGGACAGGGAGAACTTATTTGAGTTAAGGTACACCCGTCCGAATTTGGTGGCTAGCATCGCCCAGGAGTTACTCTGTACGCATCGGAACCCAATGGACATAGCCCTGACCCTGAGTGAGATATACCCTGGTATATACTCCTCCAAGACGTCGCTGTCGCAGGTCCACTCTCTGAAAGTGGAAAGGTTCACAGGAGCGCGCATACCGAAAACCGCCCACAACACCTTATTCTTGGTCCATACACAGGAAGAGAGAGCCTCTCTTGCTGACCAAGGCTATGGGTCTGGCGAGGGGTCGCGTATTCTCACCATCCACGCAGCTCAGGGGTTGACCTGCGACAGCGTTATTATAATTAACACCAAGTCAAGGAGGCTCCAGATCCATGACAGTATCTCCCACGCAGTTGTCGCAGTGTCGAGACACACGGTCAGCTGTGTGTATTACACCGACGACGCCGACGATGCCACGGGCCGTTTCGCCCGGAAAGCGATGGATGCGCCGTCTAAAATGGTCGTCGAATACAACCTTAAAACGGCCATGCAGCATCGAGACACCGCAATCGTAAAAGCCCTGATGGAGTTAGTGAAGACTCTAGGTAGCAAATAAATAGAAACTTAATACCCCAATTGTACCCACAAACCCTAAATGTACAGTAAAGTGTAAAATGTACTTCTTTAATTTGTGTAGTAGTTTAGTATTATAAGCTTAAGCGATAAGTATAATTGTTAAAGTAGCCATTAAGAAACATATAAGTAATACAAAATATATATATATAAAAAAAAAAAAAAAAAATACAATAAAAAAAAAAAAAAATTATACATATTCATACATAATAATAATAAAAAAAAAAGAAAAAAAAAAAAGAAAAAAAAAAAAAGAGTCTGAGGTGGACTCGCGTAGTTTTTAAGCTTAGTTTTTAAGTAATATTTGTCCAAGATGAGGGCACGACAATGTAAAAAGAATCTATAAACAAATAAAAAAAAAAAAAATATATAAACAATTGCGCCGACTACCATGTCTGCGGTAAAATATGTACGAAAAAAAAAAAAAAAAAAAAAAAAACCTAACCTAACCTAACCTAACCTAACCTAACCTAACCGCGGTCGGATCGTTTTTAAAAGTGCTCCGCACATAAAAAATCAAAAAACCGGAAAATCAAAAGGGAGTTATCTATATAAAGGGAGTTGGGAGTTATCAGAGTTCGAAAATCAAAAAATCAAAAAAAGTGCAAAAACCCCTAATTTAGAGGTTAAGTGCCTTTTTAATATAACGTTTGCTGCATTTGCGGCGAAATTAAAGCGACGACTATATGTTTTTACCCTTGAAAACATAGTGGAAAGACGACTCCTACGCCCCGGACCACTCCGGAACCACCTTCAATCAGGATTTCCTGAGAAAACTGGGAAAAACTGAAAAACACGTGGGCTGAAAAATCTGAACGAGGGAAGTTATACTGGGTGGAAGATTGACTTTGACAGTTCTAGAACTGTCAAACCAATTTTCGAACTCTGATAACTCCCAAGCCGGAGGTCGTAGAGGGCTCGGGTTTTCTTTTGGGACATCGGCTGGCTCCTCCCTACCCGATAGGACAATTTTCAGCGGTTTTCAGGACCTGAGATTTTTCAGGCCTGAAACCTGCTCCGCGGGGTAGATCTCTTGGGGCTGGTTCAGGAAAGCCAAACACGGTGGCATTCGGCTGGACGGTTCCGGAGATAACCACCAGTAACCAAATTCCGGCCGCCATCTTGGATCAGCAACCGGAATTTCAAACTGCTTTGTCTCCGGAACCCTTTGGGGTAGGGTGGCCGTGTTTGGGTTCATTGGATCGGGCTCGGCGAGCTCTATCCGGTGATTGCAACGGGGAGACTCTACATAGAGCTGCTCTACAAAAAATTTTGAAAGTGGTTTTTTATGACCAGCACTCGACTGTAGACCTTGTGTGGAGCCCCCCTGAAGACTTTTAGAGGTCTCCGGACCCTGATTAAAGTCTTTAAAGACGGTTTTCGGACATTAATTTTATAATTAATTATTCTAGTTTTAAGACTTCTTAGCGGTTTTGTTTCTTTTGAACAGCGCTATAATTTTACCATATTTTATTTTATTTTTATTTTTATCTTCTTCTCGTTCCTATTGACGACAAAAGAACTGACGCATACCTCCAACATGATTGGCTATAGAACGCCGTCAAATTCCAAAGACGGTGAAAAGTCACCGTCGAGACCTGGGGCAGTTGCCTCACAAAATGTAAGACGAAGTATAGGAGAGTGGGAAGCCACTAAGGCCAGCCCCACTAACAATGACTCCTTCAGCATAGACAAGACGTTGCAGGCCGGCCCTGCGAATACCAAGACAAAGTCTGCTTTAGCCCAGGAGAGCAAGGCGACATCTGCGACTTCATTAAGAAGGTCAATCGAAAAAAGCTCTCCGCCAAAGGCTAAATATATGGACCGGACCTCAGAGGCTAAAGCCTGCCTAACCAAGGCCAAGCTTAATCTAAGCAGCTCTCGAAATACTAAGACAGAGATAAAAACAGCCATCTCCGAAGCTGTGGAGAGGATGTTTCAATTGGTTAGGGAGGCCGAAGCGGAGCTGAAGGCTGTCAAACAAAGAATGACTAAAGAGGGGATAATGACGGCTGAACCTAAACCACCCACACGTCCATCTTCTCCGGATGAAAAAGAAGCGAGCAATGTGTTGCTCAAAGCACTGGAGCAACATACGAAGCTCCTTGCTGAGAGTAGCAGGCATATTGAGGAGCTCAACGAGAGGATGGAACTCCAAAAGGGGATATTGGAGAAGGCCAGTTACGCGAGTGTGGCCGCAACTGGAACCGTAAAGTCACTGCCAGGGCGCAGTACATTGCACTCAGTGGTGGTCACCTCAAAAGATGAGACTGAGTCGGGTGAGGAAGTCCTAGAAAGGATTAGAAAAGTGGCGAATGCCAAGGAGGGATGGATAAAGGTGGATAAGGTGAGGAAAGCCAAGGACCGAAAAATAATAATGGGCTTTGAAACCAAAGAGGAAAGGACTAAAATGAAGACCCGACTCCAAAATGAAGGAGTGGACCTCACCGTCGAGGAAGTCAAGAACAAGGACCCGCTTCTGGTCCTCAGGAACGTCTTGGTAGTAAATACCGACGAAGACATAATTAAGGCCATGAGAAACCAGAACAAGGGTGTTTTTGGCGGCCTCGACGATGAGGAAAACAGAGTCGAGGTCAAGTACAGAAGGAGGACGCGCAACCCACATGTCGGCCACGTCATCGTCTGCGTCTCGCCCACCATCTGGCGACGAGCGCTGGAAGGCGGGACACTGCATATAGATTTTCAGCGCATCAGAGTTGAGGATCAATCTCCGTTGGTGCAGTGCACCCGCTGCCTGGGCTTTGGGCACGGCAAGCGTTTCTGCAAGGAGCCTGCGGACCTCTGCAGCCACTGTGGAGATCCGCACCTGAGATCAGAGTGCCCAGATTGGCTCTCAGGCTCACCACCCGCTTGTCGTAACTGTGCCAAATCCAAAATCGAGCAGGGTACGCATAATGCATTTAGCCACGACTGCCCGGTGCGCATAAGATGGGACGAAGTGGCCAGGTCGACTGTGGCATATTGCTAAGGGCACCTCGGGAGTAAATACCCCCTATGGAGTATTGCAGGCCAACCTCCAACGAAAAAAGCTTGCCACCAATGAGCTTTTTATTGAAGCTACGAAACGCGGAGTCGCGGTGGCGCTTCTGCAGGAACCGTACGTGGCCGGGGATGGAGTAATGAAGAGTCACAGGGGCGTTAGGATCTTCCAGAACACTGGCATTGGAGGTGGGACTGTGAAAGCAGCAATAGCTGTTTTCAACAATGACCTTGTAGTCAAACAGTACCCGAAACTCACCACCAACAACATCTCGGTGGTGGGAATCCAAACCAGTGCCTGGGAGATCACGTTTGTCTCTTTTTACTGTGAGCCAGACCAGCCTATCGAGCCCTACTTAGAACATCTAAGGCGAATAGGGGTCGTCGTCGGTTCAGGGAAGCTGATCGTTGGAGGGGACGCCAACGCAAAAAACATATGGTGGGGCAGCCCAAAAAATGACCACAGAGGAGAGGAAATGGTGGGAACTCTCGGCGAGCTTGGTCTAAATATACTCAACCGAGGGGAAATTCCGACCTTCGACACCATCCGGGGAGGGAAGCGGTACAGTAGTTACGTTGACGTTACTGCCTGCTCCAACAACATCTTGGACCTGGTAGACGACTGGAGGATTGACGAGGGTCTCACGAGCTCGGACCACAACGGCATTGTATTTAACATTCTCTTGGAGAAATCCAAGGGAATCAAAATTGAAAGAACAACACGTAAATTTAATACCAAAAAAGCCAATTGGTCCGAATTTCATACGAAATTTGGACAATTGAAAATAGAAAACAATTTAACCATAGCTGAAATTAATAAAATTAAAGACAAACATGAAATGGATATTACTACTAACAATCTTAATAAAGTCATAGATGAAGTTTGCAAACTAACAATGCCTTCCAAGAAAGTTAAAGAGGAACTTACCTTGCCGTGGTGGTCCGAGAGACTCGCTGAGATGAAGAGGTCGGTCAATACCATGAGGCGCAGGATCCGCTGCGCCGCCCCTGTCCGGAGGCAGAAGGTCGTTGAACAGTACCTGAAACAGAAAGAGGAGTATGAGTTGGAAGCGGCCAAAGCTCAGACCGAGAGTTGGAAGGAGTTCTGTGGGAAGCAGGATAGGGAGGGGGTATGGGAAGGAATATATAGGGTAATAGGAAGGACGCAGCGCAGAGAAGAGGACCTACCATTAGAATGGAACGGTGACGTACTAGACGCGAAGGGCTCTGTGAAGCTCTTAGCGGAAACATTTTACCCGGAAGACGCACTAGAGAGCGACAACGTTCAGCACCGTTCCATCCGATCAAAAGCCGAATATGTGAACCTTGGGGAACAACATGAGAGCTGCGACCCACCGTTTACGATGGCTGAGCTTAAGAAGTCGGTAGAGTCCTTCAACCCGAAGAAGGCGCCGGGCTCCGATGGCTTTACGGCCGACATTTGCCGTGAAGTCGTGGGTAACGACCCGGATCTTTTCCTGGTGTTCCTAAACAAGTGCCTAGAGCTTCAGTGTTTCCCTACGTCCTGGAAGGAGGCAACTGTAGTTATATTGCGAAAACCAGGAAAAGATAATTACTCTTCTCCCAAGTCTTATAGGCCGATTGGGCTATTGCCTATACTGGAAAAAATCTTTGAGAAGATGCTGGTGGCCCGCCTGAAATTCCATCTTTTACCGAAGATGAGTACCCGCCAGTACGGATTCATGCCCCAGAGGAGCACCGAAGACTCTCTCTATGCTCTTATGCAGCACATCCACCAAAAGCTGGCACAAAAACGAATTATTACGCTTGTATCGTTAGACATAGAGGGAGCCTTCGATAATGCCTGGTGGCCAGCTGTTCGAGTCCGTCTGGCGGAGGAAAACTGTCCAGTTAATCTTAGGCGGGTCATCGACAGCTACCTTAGCAACCGAAAAGTATCGGTTAGGTATGGCGGGGAAGCATATACCAAGGACACCAGCAAGGGCTGCGTCCAGGGTTCGATTGGGGGCCCTATCTTTTGGAACCTGCTCCTAGACCCCCTCCTTAAAGCACTGCAGAGTCTCGGGGTATATACACAGGCGTTCGCGGACGATGTCCTCTTAGTCTTCGACGGGGATACTGCGCTAGAGGTGGAGCCAATGAGGCTCTAGCTCGTGTTCTGGCGTGGGGTGTCGAAAATAAGCTCACTTTTGCACCCCATAAGACCACTGCGATGGTAGTGACAAAAAAGTTGAAGTTCGACACACCACGTCTGAGCATGGGGGGGACAGACATTGCCTTAGCGAAGGAAATAAAAATACTAGGTGTCACTATAGATAGCGGGTTGACATTCAACACTCATGTCTCGGTCGTGTGCAGGAGGGCGATTGGAATCTACAAACGGCTGTGCAGAGCCGCAAGGGTCAGCTGGGGGCTAAACCCCGAAATCGTCAGGACCATTTATGTGGCGACAATGGAGCCCATAATTCTTTATGCCGCTAGCGTCTGGGCTCCAGCAGCCGAAAAGCTGGGTATTCGGAAGCAGCTTCGGAACGTCCAGCGCGGGATTGCCCAAAAAATGTGCAGGGCATACCGCACGGTCTCCCTGAACTCTGCCCTGGTGCTGACTGGGATACTGCCACTAGATCTTCGCGTTCGCGAAGCAGCCGCACTTTACGAAGCTAGGAGCGGGGTACCCCAGCCCGTACTGGGAGGCAGGGAGGTGGAGCGGATGGCACCCGCGCTGGAGGCCCCGCACCCTGCGGAGCAAATGTGTCTGGAGTTTGGAAGCCTGGTAGACGAGGATCAGTACAACAACCACAGCAACTATGCTGTGCGTATATTCACCGACGGCAGCAAAATTGAGGGCAAAATCGGGGCGGCGCTATCTTTGTGGAGTGGCACCGTCGAGGCAAAGGCCCTCAAGTTTGCTTTGCCGTCCTATTGTACCGTCTACCAGGCTGAGCTTCTGGCTCTACAAAAAGCGGTGGGAGAGGTGCTCAAGCACAAGGAAACCACATTCGGCATCTTCAGCGACTCTAGGGCGGCCCTTCAAACTGTAACCAACTCAAGCTCTCCCCACCCTTTGGCAGTGGAAACTAGAGACGCCTTGCGCCGCTGTAAACTCCAGAACAAGCGCGTCTCGCTGCTCTGGATAAAGGCCCACGCAGGGTTCGAGGGAAATGAGAGAGCCGACCAGCTTGCGAAGGAGGCCGCTCTGAGGTCGAAGAAGAGGCCGGACTACGATCAGTGTCCTTTTTCATTCGTCAAGCGAATAATCCGGTCGGAGACGCTTGCCGAATGGAACGGGAGATATAGATCGGGTGACACAGCTTCGGGCACAAAAATCTTCTTCCCGGACGCTGTGGCGGCGTACAAAGTGGTACGTAAGATGGCTCACGATAGTATGACTACGCAAATTCTAACGGGGCACGGTGGATTCTCCGCATACTTGAAACGCTTCAAGTGTAAGGAGGACCCATCGTGCGCCTGCGAACCTGGTGTCGAGGAGACGGTTCTGCACATCCTTTTCAATTGCCCAATGACTGCAAGGCTACGATACGAGACTGAGCAACAACTTGGTGTGGAATTGAATGCTCAACAGGCACCGCATCTAATGATGGGAAAGCAAAGAGAATCGTTTCTAAAGTATTGTAGTCAAATAGCATACACAGTTGTCAAAAGAAACAAAACCGAATAAGTAAATATGCTGTCAGAATATACTGCGCTATATTAAGGACCAGCATAAAGAAATTAGTAGTTAAATAATATAAGGATAAAATAGTAAAGCATAACAATTACAGTCAATGTTAAGCAAAAACTGCTCCCGTCCGTAAAGGACATAGATTATAATTCTAGTGCCATAAGTATTAAATAGTGTATAAATAAGAAATGTTCCCCTACTCTGTAAGACCTGTAAGTTATAATAATGTAAAGCATAAAAATGTAAGTTTTAAATAAGAACATAGATATGTAAGATAATATAAGTAAGATATAAGAAAATGTAAAGTAGACTAAAATAAATAGAATAAGTTCATAAGGAATGTAAAAATAAAAGTTTTATCCCTGGCTTTTTAATAAAAGAAATAAAAATAAATAGTTAGAGCAGCTAGGTAATAGTTGGGCATCCCACCCATAACGGTCACAAATGACGATGTATGAAAGAAAGATAAAGTATGAGGAATGAAAGTGCGAGAGGAATAAATGCGAGAACTGGAATGTAAGTAAAGCTCAGAATAGACCCCATCCATGTTGGGGGTACAAGAATAAACAAAAAAAAAAAAAAAAACCTAACCTAACCAAATTAACCTAACCTAACCTAACCTAACCCCAGTTCCCTATATTATTATTATTATATATACGCATGTGCAGCGAAGGTGACGTGGGGTCTCAATAGAGAGATAATCAGGACGATTTACGTGTCAGTGATAGAGCCCATCGTGATGTATGCAGCGAGTGCGTGGGCCCCGGCGGCTGAGAAACTGATGACACGAAATCAGTTTGATTCGCTACAGCGGGGTTTCGCGCAGAAGATCTGCAAGGCATACCGCACGGTGTCTCTGACATCGGCACTGGTACTGTCAGGCCAACTCCCATTAGATCTCCGGGTGATTGAGGCGGCAACCCTCTACAAGATCAAGAAGGGCCATTCCCGAGAGTTCCTACCACCGGGCCGTGAGCTGGAACGGAATATAAATTATTTAAATCACCCTCATCCAGCGCGACTCACAACTACCGAGTACGCACGCCTAGAAGACTGGAATCCCGAAAAATTAGAGACTCACAAAGTTACCGGCCCCCAAATCTACACTGACGGCAGCAAGATAGAGGGGAAAGTTGGAGCTGCCCTAACTTGGTGGGAAGGAGAAAAGGAGTCCATGTCCAGCACTTTTGGCTTGGAGCCTTACAATACTGTCTTCCAATCTGAAATGTATGCACTCTTTCGAGCTGTCAGGTTGGCAAGAGAATCTAAAGCGGCCTCCATAAGCATACTGAGTGACTCAAGGTCGTCGCTCGACCTGCTGAGGAGACCGTCTGTTACTCACCACCTGGCACTTCAAATAAAGAGTTTCATTCAAGAAATCAGAGAGGAGGGCAGAAAAGTGAGGCTTTTCTGGCTCAGGGCCCACGTGGGAACTGCCGGGAATGAGCGAGCAGATGAGCTTGCAAAGGAGGCAGCCCTAACAAAGGAGACAGCGGACTATGACAAAGTCCCCGTATCATACGTGAGAAGGAAGATACGGGAGGGGACCGTAAAGAAGTGGCAAGCGAGGTATGAGTCCTCGAGTACAGGAGCGGTAACAAAGGTGTTCTTGTCGGCGGAGGACTTCGACGTAATAGTTGGCTACGCCCAAAAGGGCTAGCTTCTTGATTGGACATAACTAACACAGATAGTATGCTATGACTATGAGTTATTTAGTTCATCTTGCACAATATAAAAGTTTATTATATCACACTCGCGACACACTTTACTTTCGAACTGACACCGCAAATAATTTTATAATATCAATTGTTGTAAGTTAATTTAAGATATTACATTATTATTAAATGCAAAATACACGACTACCAAGTATCGCGTCTCGTAAGCGAATCTCTGCCACTCAATCAATGCCACTGACATGAAGCAACCGTTGAAGGAGCGCTTCTTTGGACGCCTTAAGAAGGTATTCAACAGCCTTCTTTCAGGCGGAAACAAGGTGCACACCTTAAACGGTTGGGTCATGCCGGTATTAATGTACTCTTTTGGCGTACTCAAATGGACTCAAACAGAACAGGACGCCCTGGACAGGCGAGTTCGTTCACTGCTTACTGCAAACCGAATCCATCACCCACGGTCATCGGTGATGAGATTGTATATCCCGCGGAAGTGTGGGGATCGAGGCTTTTGAAATGCTAAGACCCTGCACAATCGCGAGTTATGCAGTCTCAGGGAATACTTCCTAGCCGCCGACGTGGGTATGCATCGTGATGTAGTGGCAGTGGACAAGGGACTCACTCAGCTCTCCTTGGCTAACGAGAACTGGCGCAAACCAGTAGTGCTTGACACTGACTATCGCAAGGAAGTATGGCAGAGTAAGGAACTGCACGGACGCTTTTTCTGGGCCCTTCATGGGCCCGATGTAGACCAACTAGCATCTGTAGCCTGGTTGCGTGTCGGTGACCTCTTTGGGGAAACCAAAGGTTTTGTCTGTGTAATTATGGAGGAAGTTATCATGACGAAGAACTACCGAAGATTTATTGTGAAGGACGGTTCGGTTGATCAATCCGCCACATTATTTCAGGTTGTTCTCGTCTAGCTAACGGGGAATACTTGCATAGACACAACCTTGTAGCCAGGATTATCCATCAGCAACTTGCTTTGAAGAGCTGTCTTGTGGAATCGGAGGTGCCGTACTACAGGTATCTGCCCGACCCAGTTCTCGATAATGGCGATATCACAATGTACTGGTATCGGTCCATCATCACTGACAGGACTATTGTAGCCAATAAACTTGATATAGTGGTGGTGGACCGAAGCGAGAAGCGTGCAATGATTGTTGACTAATCCGTTTCGCGTGACAAGAACCTCGTGAAAGCTGAGAAAGATAAACGACTTGACTCGCGAGGTTGTCGACATGTGGGATGTAGACTCGGCGATCATTATACCGATAGTCGTGTCGGAATTACCCGTCACGACTAGCCATTAGGCTTAATAGCCAAGAGCCTCGACCAACACCTGAGGAGGCTCGCGTTAGGTAGTTGGATCAAGGGCTTGATTCAGAAAGCGGTACTCCTTGACACGGCTCGTATTGTTATTTTATTTATTTATTTTTAAAGAAAGCTTACAGACTAATAACATAATTGTTTTTTTTTATAGGTATGGAAAATTGCTAATTAAAAGCTTCCACATATATATATCTTTTATTATACTGCGTTGACTTTTAATTAAAAATATTAATAAAAATTTATGTTGGTACCCAAAGAAGGATTATGCCTGTCCTCGTCATTTAAAATCATAGATAAAAAGCAATTAACTAAGTAAAATCAATATTAAATAGTTATTCGTGACTACTATCTCCAAAATATTCCTTATTCAGGATTTTTCTAATGTTATGTACACTGGTGCAAAATAAGTCGATTCCTAGGTGCGACGGTGAATTATTAAAGGCTGTGACACTACGTATGGAGAAGGCGTTACGTCTGTACTTTGTGGATGTGCGTGGTGCCTGTAATAAAGGTCGTATACGTAGGTTGTTCTGATTAGTACGAAGAAGTATTTTACTGAGTAGATCAGGGCAATCAATCGAGCCATTTGCTATGTTTGCCAAGAAACATAATATGTCGTCAATATTACGCCTTATGTGTAGTGGTAAGAAATGATAACGCCTACAACGGTGCTCGTAGTCGACCGAGAATTGTTTGGCTTTAAAATCCAGATATCGCAAAAATTTTCTCTGAACAGATTCAATACGAGATTTGTAAGTCTCGTATTGTGGGTTCCAGACCTGGGAAACGTACTCAAGGTGGCTGCGCACGAGTGAACAGTAAAGAACTTTGATAGGTTTTAAAGACCGAAAGTTAGAACATGCTCTAGTAATGAAACCTAAGGTTTTGAAGGCTTTCTTGACTATGGTTTCTATATGTTCATCAAAAAGTAATTTGCTGTCGTGTATCACTCCCAGATCTCTGATACTGCTTGTTTTACTTATGTATGAACCATCTAGCGTGTAACCTGGGCCGATAGTAGTTTCTGACGAGTGAATACTAGGTGAAAACATTTGGATACGTTTAGTTGTAACTTATTAATTTTACAGTATGCTACGAATTTATCAAGGTCAGACTGAAGTAGCTCGGTATCAGACACTGTTCGTACAGACTTAAGGACCTTCATGTCGTCAGCGTAAAGTATAATTTGTGAATTAGCAAAACAGCTTTTAATGTCAAAGATAAATATGATAAACAATAAAGGTCCCAAGATTGAACCTTGGGGCACTCTTGATGGGACAGATTTCCATTCAGAAGTGTAACCACGCCTTTGGTTGAGATTCCTTTCTCTTGAGCCCCGGCGGTCAGGGCTCAAGAGAAAGGAACCTCCTGACAATAGCTAGGACCCTGTTCCCGATACCGGTGGGCAAGTATATTTTATATTTTTAGATGTTCTTTTTAGGGTTCCGTAGTCAACTAGGAACCCTTATAGTTTCGCCATGTCTGTCTGTCTGTCTGTCCGTCCTCGCTTAATCTAGGTGACCGTTAGCACTAGAAACCTGAAATTTGGTACCAATATGTATATCAATCACGCCGACAAAGTGGTAAAATAAAAATTGGAAAAAAATGTTTTAGGTAGCCCCCCTATATGTAAAGTGGGAAGTGTTTTTTTTTTTAATTTCAAACCTAACGTGTGATATATCGTTGGATAGGTATTTAAAAATGAATAGGGGTTTACTAAAAATCATTTTTTGATAATGTCAATAATTTCGGAAATAATCGCTCCAAAAGTAAAAAACAATGTGTCCCCCCCCCTCTAACTTTTGAACCATAAGTTTAGAAAATGTGAAAAAAATCTGAAAAGTAGAACTTTATAAGGACTTTCTAGGAAAATTATTTTGAACTTGATGGAAAGAACAGTTTTTGTACAAAAAAGACAAAAGGGTTCTACAAAATAATTTCTGGACTAAGTTTGTAGTATAATCGTATATGCGGACGGGAAACTACGGAACCCTACACTGAGCGTGGCCCGACACGCTCTTGGCCGGCTTTTTTATATTGATATATTTAAAAATGATTTATAGAAATGTTTATGAATAAATTAAAATAATAATAATAGTAAGGATAACGATCAAAACCGGTTATTTCTTAACTTATATCGATAATTTGAGATTTAATTCATTTAACCCCAAGCGAACGCGCGCGTGCGGCGTTCGCGCATCTATTGTCTCAAATTGACGGTATCTGAAAGGTTTCTTTTCCGCCAGAGCTGGATTTTTTTTCTTTGAGCATTTTTTTATAAGGCAAAACAACATTTACCGGGTCAGCTAGATCTAATACACTATAGATATGAGAGGAGTGTTCGTAAGAAAAGGAAACAATTACTGTGGAAAGCATTTATTAAACGACTTCACAATATTTATACATTTTGTTATTTTACATTATTGATGTATTTTGACTGGCCTGTTGGTCTAGTGGTTAGTGACCCGGACTGCTATGCCGGAGGTCGTGGGTTCGATTCCCATCCAGGACAAATGTTTGTGTGATGAGCATAATCATTTGTTCTATGTCTGGGTGTAATTTTATCTATACTATGTATGTATTTAGAAATATATAAGTATATTTTTACACCACCTGCTCGATAATGTCGTTTTATACGTCATCCAAACCTCACTTAAAGCAAGGCTTCTATCCCTAGGGAGATAATGCAGTATGGCCGATCCCTAGGGAATAATGAGATTTGAATTTGGAACACCAAAAATCGTCAATATTGTGAATTAAAATGTACTTGCATCGCACAAGTTGACTCGAAATTCAAACTGGCTCTAACAAAAATAGAATAAAACCTGCTTACTGACGGGAGCATTATAGAAAATTGAAAGTATAGAATCTTAGAGTATCGTCTGTTTAATAAGTCAACCGACTTGGGAATTTTGTTTAATATTTAATCATTTAAAAAATACTTATATTCGATACTATTTTTAAGTTTCTTCTGTTAGTTATCAATGTTCTGTATGTCATCAACCTTGATTATTGAACTCGTGTTGACTACATCAGATTTCATTAAATCCTAATAATTACCCAAGTCGTAAACTAATAAGACAGACTCTACCTATAGACCAGTGTCGATAATTTTTAAAACAAAAAAAACGAATAGTAGGATGAAACCCATCACAAAAGGAGGAGAATATTATAAAAATGAAAGGAAAAATAATTTACGGGCGATCTGAGGTCGGGAAGGGGGTGGGGGTGACTTTTTAAGGGGAAAAAACGGTTTTTCTCGATTTCCGGCAAAACTAAAAGTCCTATGGAAAAAAGTCAAATGGCAAAGTTGTAGGTAATAAAAAGATCTAAAACTTTTGTATTAACACTTTTTTCACATAACCTCAAAATTTATGTGAAAAATTCAAAAAACCATGTTTTTGGTTTTTTATTTTTATCTCTTTCAAAAAACAATATTTTATCACGAAATTTGGTGAAAACTTACCTTTTTATGTCCCAAATACGCTGTAATTTATTTGATTAGAAATATTTATTTTTTCACCTTATTTTGAATAAATATCGAAAAATCACCCTAATTTTCAATCGAAAAATCACCCGTCAAAATATCTTTTTTTTTCAAAAAGTTTATATGGTGTCTGTTCGTTGAAATCTCTACTTTCCGATGGTGAAAAAAAATATATATGTTACCATAGTAAATCTTCTCAGCAAATGCAAAAAACCGAAAAAAACTCGAATTCGAATTTTTTTTTCAATTATTATATTGAATGTAGAGCTATTTATTAAAATTTACACTTTAATTACTCGAAAAACGTAAAATTACATGTTACATAGATAACAAAAAAAATTTCAAATCAAAATATAGTACTATAATTAACAAACAAATAAGTTGATAAAATTAATACTTAATAAGACGTCTACAATATTTGGAGAAAGGAGTCGAATCTTCTTTAAGTTATATGCGTAGATGCCTATTTATAACTATTTTTAGATAACTTATATTTATCTGAGTGACCTACGAAAAATTTTAGCCCATCAAAAGGTATTTCATAGAGGAGTGGGGAAGGGGCTAGGCGGGTCCGGGTCTTACTACATACATACCTAATATATTATTTCGTAGCAGCTGTAACAACCGTTAGCCTAGCCAGTATTCGAAATACAGTATAGTATACAACATCGTTTAAAAAAATACACGTGCACGTTGAGTTTCTTGAAGATAATTGTGACAAGTTTACAAAAAAAAAAAGAAGATTAAAAAAATAATAATCTCCTTTATTTTGCACAAACAAACTTAGTTACTCCCATATGATATATAAAATTGGCAGATAAAATTAGAAAATCGGCCAAAAGTTAGTTAGTAAAAATATATTTACGATGTGTATTTTATATATCATATGGGAGTAACTAAGTTTGTTTGTGCAAAATAAAGGAGATTATTATTTTTTTAATCTTCTTAGTTTTTTTGTAAACTTGTCACAATTATCTTCAAGAAACTCAACATGCACGTGTATTTTTTTAAACGATGTTGTATACTATACTGTATTTCGAATACTGGCTAGGCTAATGGTTGTTACAGCTGCTACGAAATAATATATTAGGTATGTATGTAGTAAGACCCGGACCCGCCTAGCCCCTTCCCCACTCCTCTATGAAATACCTTTTGATGGGCTAAAATTTTTCGTAGGTCACTCAGATAAATATAAGTTATCTAAAAATAGTTATAAATAGGCATCTACGCATATAACTTAAAGAAGATTCGACTCCTTTCTCCAAATATTGTAGACGTCTTATTAAGTATTAATTTTATCAACTTATTTGTTTGTTAATTATAGTACTATATTTTGATTTGCAATTTTTTTTGTTATCTATGTAACATGTAATTTTACGTTTTTCGAGTAATTAAAGTGTAAATTTTAATAAATAGCTCTACATTCAATATAATAATTGAAAAAAAAATTCGAATTCGAGTTTTTTTCGGTTTTTTTGCATTTGCTGAGAAGATTTACTATGGTAACATATATATTTTTTTTCACCATCGGAAAGTAGAGATTTCAACGAACAGACACCATATAAACTTTTTGAAAAAAAAAGATATTTTGACGGGTGATTTTTCGATTGAAAATTAGGGCGATTTTTCGATATTTATTCAAAATAAGGTAAAAAAATAATTATTTCTAATCAAATAAATTACAGCGTATTTGGGACATAAAAAGGTAAGTTTTCACCAAATTTCGTGATAAAATATTGTTTTTTGAAAGAGATAAAAATAAAAAACCAAAAACACGGTTTTTTGAATTTTTCACATAAATTTTGAGGTTATGTGAAAAAAGTGTTAATTCAAAAGTTTTAGATCTTTTTATTACCTACAACTGTGCCATTTGACTTTTTTCCATAGGACTTTTAGTTTTGCCGGAAATCGAGAAAAACCGTTTTTTCCCCTTAAAAAGTCACCCCCACCCCCTTCCCGACCTCAGATCGCCCGTAAATTATTTTTCCTTTCATTTTTATAATATTCTCCTCCTTTTGTGATGGGTTTCATCCTACTATTATTATTTTTCACTTTTTATTATTTTTGAAGGCATCTACCCTGGTCTACTAGTGAATTTTGTTTGTTTGCTGAACTTGTAAATATTATACTTATATTTCTCTAATATAAAAATTAGTCGACCAAATTGTTTTTTAATTATCTCACAGATGGTGTAAAAAGTAGAGTATGCAACACGGGGATAAAGCTGTCTTTGTCTTGGGCGGCTTGAATTCCTCACTTCACTCAGGTTTCTTTATTAACTCCCTCGCAATGCTCGGGAGTTAATTTTATAAATCCCTCACTATCGTTCGGGATTAAAATCAGCAACCTTCGTTTCGTTCGGAATTCAACATGCCGCCCGCGACTTAAAGACACTGCTTTATCCCCTAGTCACATAAACTACTATTATCAGTTGTCTAGTACCCATAACACAAGCTCTGCTTAGCTTGGGATTAGACGGCGTTGTGTGGTAGTTGTGGAATATTTATTTTTATTATTATTCCTTTATTATCTATTTTAGCATATTAATTACATTTTTAAATATTCCTTAAACAAAAAAAATATTTAAAAAAAACATTTAAAAATATAAAAAATAGTGTCCCACCGGTATCGGGAATAGGGTCCAAGCTACCGGCGGTCAGGGCTCCAGAGAAAGGAACCTCCTGACTATACGGGCCGTGTCCAGAAGTACCGCTTTCTGAATCAAGCCCTTGATCCAGCCGCCTAACGAGAGCCTCCTAAGGTGTTGGTCGAGGCTCTTGGCAATTAAGCCATTGGCTGAAACGACTATCGGTACAATAATCGCTGAATCCACTTCCCACATGTCGACAACCTCGCGAGCCAAGTCAATATACTTGATTTGTTTATCTTTCTCGGCTTTCGCGAGGTTCTCGTCATGCGGAACGGATATGTCAACAATCATTGCACGCCTCTCGCTTCGGTCCACCACCACTATATCAGGCTTATTGGCTACAATAGTCCTGTCAGTGATGATGGACCGATCCCAGTACAACGTGATATCGCCACTATCGAGAACTGGGTCGGGCACATACCTGTAGTATGGCACCTCCGATTCCACAAGAGAGTACTTCAGAGCAAGTTGCTGATGGATAATCCTGGCTACAAGGTTGTGTCTATGCAAGTATTCTCCGTTAGCTAGACGAGAACAACCAGAGATAATGTGGCGGATTGATTCACCCGGTCGGTGACATGCCCGACATATGTCAACCGTGCCGTCCTTCACAATAAATCTCCGGTAGTTATTCGTCATGATAACTTCGTCCATAATTGCACATACAAAACCTTCGGTTTCCCCAAAGAGGTCACCGACGCGCAGCCAGGCTACGGACGCTAGTTGGTCTACATCGGGCCCATGAAGGGCCCGGAAAAAGCGTCCGTGAAGTTCCTTACTCTGCCATACTTCCCTGCGTACGTTAGTGTCAAGCACTACAGGTTTGCGCCAGTTCTCGTTAGCCAAGGAGAGCGGGGTGAGTCCCTTGTCCACTGCTACTACATCCCGATGCATACCCCCGTCGGCGGCTAGGAAGTATTCCCTGAGACTGCATACCTCGCGATTGTGCAGGGACTTAGCATTTAAAAAGCCTCGACCCCCACACTTCCGCGGGATATACAGTCTCATTACCGACGACCGAGGGTGATGCATTCGATATGCAGTCAGCAGTGTACGAACCCTCCTATCCAGGGCGTCAAGTTCCGTTTGAGTCCATTTGAGTACACCGAAAGCGTACATCAATACCGGCATGACCCAACCGTTGAAGGCACGCACCTTGTTTCCACCTGACAGAAGGCTGTTAAGTACCTTCTTCAGGCGGCCAAAGAAGCGCTCCTTCAACGATTGCTTCATGTCAGTGGCATTGATGCCTAAGGCTTCCGACATACCCAAATACTTGTAGGTTTCGGTTGGAGAGAGGGATCTCAGGTGTATGGAATCCGGGAGTTGGATACCCATGGATTCCACAATCTCCCCTCGCTTTATATGCATGACCGCACATTTGTCCACACCAAACTCCATCCTGATGGCACTACTGAAGGTTTCCGTTACCTTCAGTAGCTCCATCAGTTGCAGATTGTTGGGGGCAAAGAGCTTCAAGTCATCCATATAAAGAAGGTGAGATATAACCTGACCACCTCTCTTCAACCGATAGCCTAGTCCTGAATTCTCCAGCAATGTGCTCAGAGGATTCAAAGCTAGGCAGAACCAAAGCGGACTCAAACTGTCACCCTGGAATATACCTCGCTCGATCCTTACCGGTTCGCTGTTCCTCTGGATATTTCGACATCCTGGATAGCGAAGGACCGTCCTCCATTGCCTCATACATGACATCAGGAAGGTGCGAAGAGTTGCATCAACTTTATACAACTCCAGCACCCTCATGAGCCATGTATGAGGAACTGAGTCATAGGCCTTCTTATAGTCTATCCAACATGTCGACAGATCCTTTCGGGAACGCCGAACCTGTTGGCTAATGGCCATATCAATGAGGAGTAGCTCCTTTGTACCGCGGGACCCATTCCTACATCCATTTTGAGAGGCAGACATGATAGCGTTATTATCAACATGGTGGTTAATCTTTGCTCTCAAAATGGATGTAAGAACCTTATAAACTGTCGGCAGACACGTAATCGGCCGATAGTTTTTGGGTTCCGCGGTGCTACCGGATTTGTGGAGCAGGTGGGTAACTCCTGTTGTAAGAAACTCGGGTAGCGAGCCAGACTCTAAGGCGGCCTGGTACTGAGATGCCAAACGAGCGTGCGACCTTTGCAACCACTTTATCCAAAAGTTGTGCAGTCCGTCCGGCCCTGGAGATTTCCAATTAGGCAATGGACGGACTGCACGGGCCACATCTTGGGGGCTGATTGTGAATGCCCCCATTTCTGTAATCGATTCGCACGCTCGTTCGACCTCTCGAGTCCAACCACCCTCAGTATGACTGACAGGCACCGACCAGATGTTGCGCCAGAACGAATACATGGCGTCATCATCCGGAGGGCGCGTATCAGTCACACCTTGGTCCGGTCGCTCCCAAGCCCTGTATACCCACCTTTCATTACTCCGGAATGTGCCATTCTGGATGTACCGTTCAACCCGCCGCTTATACCTTCGTATACGGTTTGCCCATGCATACACCTTCTGCTTCAGGAAGTCGATGCGCTCTGTGACACGGGACATATAGTCTCGGGGGCTGATGTCAGTCCCCGAAAACGCCCGCCTCACAAAGCGCATCACTCGTGGGCGAGTGTTACCCTCCCTGAAGCAGATTAGTTTGCCGATGAGTGCTCTGGCCCCACCAATACGTCACTCGATCCTACACTGCCAGGCCGGCACAGCTGGTTTTGGTCGTGTAGCTACGTCACTATTTGGAAATTTGACGTGAGCTACACGACATGCCGCTACGGCCGCGCAGTACATGATCGAGTGAGTATCGGCGAGATTTTCGCAGTCATCAAAATAGTTTGACAACTGCGAATCCAGAGCAGCCACCAGCGCCTTATTTTTATTACGCATGGGCAAACGAGGTAAACGCGGCCTAAGTTCAAGCGGCATGTCGCGATACTCCCGAATAGCACACTCCAAAGCACTCCTCAGTTCATTGTTGGACTGGGTACTTACGTTAGTGACCGTGTCAGTACTCACCTCGTCAGTGTGAAAGGATATATGGCTGGATGGTGGTGCCACAACTGGCTCCACAGGCTGTGACGGAGGGGTAATGACACGGTCACTCATTTCCGTTCGGAGGCGATCAAGTACAGTATCGTCCAACATATGGTTACGCTGGATGACCCGCACCTGATCCGACAGTCGTTGGGCCGATACGTTGACGGCTGGCTCAAGCACCTGAAACAAAGAGAGCATCCGAACACGGTACGCGGTCAGGCTGTTTCCTCCCTCTGTAGCCCCATAGTATGCGCGCATGACGTTTTCGTTAATCGATCGCGTCCATCGCATGCGCGACACACATCCACCGGTAGCTGGGACCCTATCAGAGGCCGGTGGGCCTCGAGATCCTAAGCAAGCCGGCGGCCGGCGTCCTCCCCGACGACGCGCAGGTGGTGGTGTCGTCGGCGGCGAGTAGTACTCGTCGCTCGAGCTCGACGCAACTGCCACGGCCGGTGTCACAGCACTCACAGTGGGGCTGGGTTCCGGCGGTGGTGAGGCGGAGCTGAGCGACGAGGCCGGAGATGGTAGGCGTGCTCTTCGAGCGGCAGCTCTCGTCAACATTTTCGTATTTTTATGTTATTTACGTTCATTATTGTTGGTTTTTCATTTGACAGAATACGTCACCTGTCGTTCGGTTTTTTCTTCTTTTATTAGTTTGCATTTTCTTATTTTTGGATGCGATAAGTTTTATTATTTTTGATAAACACAAGCTCAGGGACTTCTGTTGAGAAATGTGATGGGAATGTGAGGCTATAAACTGTTATTTTTATTATTATTATTATTATTATATTGAATTAACTGGTTACGATCTCATCGAGGATGAAAGGAGAGGTCGCGGTCGTTTGATCAGTCAGCGACCGCACGACACGGGGAGCGCGCGGCTTCAACTCATCACGGAGCACCATCACCGCCGCTCTAGGCTCGTGGAACACGCCCGGCGACCTGCCAGGCGCTGGCCGATCCTCGGCATCCGAGACCGAGTCCGCGCTGCCGACTGCCAGCTGCGCCTCCGAGCCCGTCGGCGGCACACGGCGCCGGCGACGCACGCGCTTGCGTCGGGCCCGAGGAGCGTCCGTAGCACACTTCACCACAGGCTCGGCACAGTACTGCTCCAACATTGAGAGCGCCTGCCGCTTGCTCTCCATAAGATCATCCGGACTAACGGGTGATGGCGAGACTTTGAGCTCTTCCACGGTAGCCAATTGCACTTCATGTACGGGATCCACAAAGTGTCGGACTTCTGCAGTGTCGTTGGGCTCTGCGTCCGCAGACACTACCCTGCAAGAGAGATAGGATTTACATTAAGACGTGCTCAGTGGCGCGAGCTTTGAGAGCTCAGTGCTGGGGGCTACCGGGTACGCACTCGACGGGGTCGTCGGGCTGCAGCAGCGCGAGCGGCTCCTGTGGCGGCAGCAGGTGGCCGCGGCTGAGCAGGCACACGGGCGGCAGCGCGAACAGGCGACGTAAACGGCGCTGCAGCCAGCTTACTCGACGGCGCGGCGCCACGCACACGTAGGCGCGCGCGCGCACATCTCCGTCGCCGTAGAAGCGCTGCATACACACGCGCACGCGGAAACGCGGCTCGGCTGCGTGCTCAGTGCCGTCCGATTCGGACTCCGACTCTTTGTATTTCACCATTTTGACTTAACGAAAGCACTTGAAAATATCTATATTCTGAACAGAAGAACAAACTTTTCTCGTACGTTTTGGATAGCACCTCTCTTCATGGTCTCCAATGAGTTTACTGTAAAACAATGGATTAAATTATTTTTTATAACTATTTAGGCTAACATACACGCACGGATTTACGTAAGTGTACGGTTTACATAAGTTTATATAAGTGTAATATGCAAGCATTTTTTTAACCTCATAAGTGGGTACACTTATTGTGATGGACGGGAAACTACGGAACCCTACACTGAGCTTGGCCCGACATGCTCTTGGCCGGTTTTTTTAACCTAATTTTTTTTTTTGTTTTCTGCACGGCTCATGGTGCCTATAAGCGTATGGTACCAATTCGAAAAAAAAAAAATTTCGTAAAATTTTCTAAGTGTTTGCCCCTAACCGTACTCAAGGTGAAAAGTAAGGAGAAATTTTTTAAGTCCCAAAAATTTTTTACCTAATTTTTTTTTTTGTTTTCTGCACGGCTCATGGTGCCTATAAGCGTATGGTAATGGCAATTTGAAAAAAAAAAAAAATTCGAAAATTTTTCTAAGTCCGGCACCATAGCGCCCCTATGGCTACACTCCAACCGTTATTTCTTTCTATACCACCCAGTAGTAGTCCATCAACTACGATTTTAAGCAATTTTGGAGTAGACAACTTAAGATACAGGAGCGAGCGAAGCGAGCTCAAAACATGGGGGCACCCCGACTCGGATATATTTAGGTTAGAAGCTACCTCAAGTGTAAGATAGAGTTTGTTTAAAGTGTCAAAATAAAAAATAGATTTAAAAAACAAAAATGTAACAAGAGAGACAAAAATAAATAAAACAGTAGAATAAATGCACAGAAAAAAAAGTGGGTAGTTAAATCTCAAACGAGTTAGGAGGATGCAATCTGTGTATTTACTCACTCCCCCACACCATTGTATTGTATGCAACTGTGCGCAATGGAGCGATTGTGAACAAGGTTTCTCAGTTGATTTATTCTCGCTGCAAGTTGCGTTGAAGGTGCAATAAAAACATACATATTATTATAACATTTTTAATGCAGAGTTGTAATTAAGTATTTTGCAGATAAATCAGGATGACAAGTACTGAAGGTAAGCGCAAATTGGTACAATCACAATAGCTCAAAATAAGGATGTCTTTTAAATTTGTGGTCAATTGTCTAATTTTCCATTTGATTTTACAGAATGTTTCAATATGGGCTCCCGCATCAACAGGTTCCCTGTGGAAAGGGATCAAAGGCACCATCCAGACAGCGCACTGCGCCTGTCGCAAGCAGGTAGGCCAGAAACAGTGGGTATGTTGAGAACCAAATGTTTTTTTTTTTAAAGTATAAAGTTAAAGTGAAAAATAGTAGAAGTAGGTAATGAGCTGCTTTGTTTTTTACCATTTTGGAAGAGTCTCTCATGCAAACTACCAGGTATAAAGTTTAGAAAAAAAATATTAGAAACTTTAATATTGTTTTTGAAGACCTATCCATAGATACCCCAAACAAATGGGTTTGATGAAAAAAAAATGTTGAGTTCCAGTTCTGTATGAGGAACCCCCAAAATCTATTATTTTTTTTCTATTTTAGTGTGAAAATTTTAATGCAGTTCACAGAATACATCTATTTACCAAGTTTCAACTGTATAGTCCTTATAGTTTCGTTCAGACAGAGTTCCGTTTTTTGCCATTTGGCTACGGAACCCTAAAAATTAGTGAAATCTTTCAAAATATTGTCAATTATTATGAAATATTGTCAATTATTATGAAATAATATCAATTTCAATTTATTTTTTTCTAAAAAACTACTTTTCCTAAAATCAAAACTTTGAATGTAAGAAGTAAGTAATTACTTCATACAAACCTTTTCTACAAAAAATTGTGAGCTTCCAACTCACAGTCCTCTAAATTACAATTTAGCCTGAATGATTCAGTTTATCAAAAGTTTAACAGTTTTTAACTAAAGAAACCAAAACTAATTAGCTTGTGATCAGACAAACAAACCTAGTAAAACTTTCGACTTACATAGTTTAATACTTAACTATTTGGTAGTTCCAAACACTATTGCTACTACTGCTAAATTACAATTTAGCCTGAATGATTCAGTTTATCAAAAGTTTAACAGTTTTTTTACTAAAGAAACCAAAACTAATTAGCTTGTGATCAGACAAACAAAACTATTTAGTAAAACTTTCGACTTACATAGTTTAATACTTAACTCTTTGGTAATTCCAAACACTATTGCTGCTACTGCTACATTTCATTTTCTATAATTTCTATTATAGATAACACACAGCACTGACAGCACTGACAACAATGAAAAATTAAATTTGACAGAATTGACACTGTCCCCTGCGTTCCGAATAGCGTCAAAATTTCTATATATTAAAATGTACTCTGTGGTCAAAATCAAAAGCGATTACAGACCCACCAACTTGAACTAAGTGGTTGCGACACCGTCGCTTTAGTGTTGCAAATTAATAAAAATTACCCATGATTGGGTACGCGAGATAAGAAACTAGGTAAACATATAAATATAATTTTATTATTTTAAACAATAGGTACCTTACATTGTTTTATAGAGTCCGTCTAACGAAAGCGTGACCTGAGAAAAGGAGGTTAAAACCAAAAATTTTATATGTGGTATTATTGAAATAGTAGGAGAAAAAAGTTTTGAGACTTGAGTATTTTTTGTATTTATGACAATTGTATAGTTGTATAGGAACTTAAATTTTAGTCAAAAAGGTGCGTGTAGACTTAGGCTAGAACTACACTACACCGACGCAACGCGTAACACGTGTGATGCCTTTGATTTCATCGGAGGATTAAAAACAGATCAAGCTTGCTTTTTCATTTACCATCCATTTACACTTCCGCCTGACCACTACGATCAGACGCGTGGATAGCCCCGCCCACCTTCCTCTAAAATTTCTGGGACCGATGTGTCCGCGTCGCGGACGTAGCGTCGCATGGTGTGGCGTGGATCAAGTGTAGCTCTAACAGTCTATTTTCCATATGAAACGTATGTAGACCGACGCCGACGCTCCGAGATCAGCGTGTGTAGCACACGTATGAGCAGTAAAGTTCTACCTTTAATTATTGGTGGGTGTATGGTAAAGGTCAATAACACACAAAATGTTAGTTATTATTCCAAATTATTTTATTTTATCTGTTATTTCAAATGTCGCTACATAATATTCAAATAATACTCTTTATTTACCATTTCATTCGACTCGTAAGTCACAGAAAGTTCAACAGCTGTCTCTTTCAAACTTGAACTAGGATTTCAGTCACTATTTCCTTCACTTTCACGATTTTAACTTCAGTTGAGGACTGATGCACTAACAGACAGACTGAGGCAAATCTTTTATTACATCTCAGCCGCTTTTGAACGCATTCTACTACTCATTAGAATGTTTTTGATTAAGTCGATTCACCAAAAGTCTTCTTTGTTCAATGTTTATGTCAATTACGAAATTCGCAATATGCCAGATTATCTAAAAATATAAGAAAAAAAAAATATTATTATATCGTAAATATATCTAATAATATTTGTAAAGAATATAACATCATACTAACTTAAAAATTCAGAAATCGTATATAAACATTGTTGGTTTTTATTGAAAACACCTTCTTTCTCTTCTTGTTTTTGTTGGAATTTATTAACCATAGTGTGTAGCAGTTTTCGCACGTTACTGTTTATTGTTTTTCCCATAATTAAGCAATTATTTTTGAAAAATAAATATCTGTTTACAAAAACTGACAATTGCAACCATAGACTATAACGTGATTTTTTCGGCAAAACAATGTTGCCAATTTAATTTTTTTTTTAAACTCCTGCTTACGCTTTCAGTAGACGCACTCTAATAATAAAATGCTAATAGAAGTACTAAATAGTCTTCAAAAATAGGAAAATTAATTCAAAAAATTCAAAATTCAAAAATTCAAAATCATTTATTTCAAATAGACCATTTGCAGGCACTTTTGAATAGTCAAATGTCGGTCAGTCCAAGAAAAGTGAAGCTAAATTGCACGTTCCAAAACGTAGGTCTCTATGGAGAAGAACGTGCAAGAAACTCCATGGACACTCTTTTTAAAATATATTGAGTTACATAAATCTTGGTTACATATTTCTTGTCGCTTCTAATATGTGAGCACAATGTTGGTAGATACATAATAATAATAGTTTATTATTCTTTTTATTAAATGTAATTAAAAATAGAAACCGAATTAAGCCACTGGCAGCCAAGAGATGACCAGTCTCAACCGATGGCACCCGTTCACGGGCATGACACGTGCATCAGCCCCACTCAGCTCAACCATTTTAAAGGGAACCGAATGACCCAATAACACGTGCCACCACCAGCAAGACATTTGGGTGAGCATGACAAACTCTCAACTGCCATGCTCGTAATGTCAAACAAGTTGTAACCTAATAGAGATGCTCCATGGTGCCTCACATTCACAAAACTTGAAAAAAAGAAGAAAGTGCTTCTACATTATACAATGCTATTTAGTTTCCAATTAAAAAAAGTAATAAATTATCATAAGCTCTACTGAAATAAACAAATAAATAAAAAATACATTTCGAAAGCAAAAAATACAAAAAGGGGAATAGTATCTCTTCCAATATTTAGAAATATATTTATATATTTATAAAAAAAAAAAAAAAACTAATTTGAAGGTAAAAGTGGCTGTAGTTGTGGAGCAGGACCAGCATTTAGCCAAGCATTTTTGTCAAGGAGATAATCTTCCAGTTTATAATATGCTTGTCTACATAGTGTGCGTTTAATGCATGTTTTAAATTTGGACTCATTTAGTTGTAGAATCTCAATTGGTATTTTATTATAAAATTTTACACAGTACCCCATGAAAGAGCTACGTACTTTAGCCAATCTGAATCGAGGTTGATCTAATTTGTTCCTATTCCTAGTATTAAAATTGTGCCTGTCACTTATCTTAGTAAAAAGATGAATATTTTTCCGAACATACATGATGTTTTCATAAATGTATTGACAAGGGACCGTCAGGATGTTTATTTCTTTAAATAGTTCCCTAAGGGAATCGCGTCTGCGAAGGTTATATATGGCTCTGATAGCTCTTTTCTGCAGTATAAAAATAGACTCTATGTCTGCAGCCCGTCCCCATAGCAAAATACCGTAAGACATAATACTATGAAAGTAGCTAAAATAGACTAGTCTCGCAGTATCTACATCAGTTAATTGGCGGATTTTTCTGACAGCATATGCTGCTGAACTAAGCCGTCCTGCCAGAGATGTTAAATGAGGATCCCATTGTAGCCTCGAGTCAAGCGTGATCCCTAGGAAAACCGTACTCTCGACGAACTCGATTTTCTCCTTGTTCAATACTATGTCAGAATAATTGCTTTTAACATTCGGTAACGCAAATCTTATGCACTTAGTTTTTTTTCCATTCAATACTAAATTATTAACAGTAAACCAGTTTTGGACTTGCTGTAGAGCATTATTTACGTCATCAAGGTTTGTAGAACGTCTATTGATTTTAAAAATTAACGACGTATCGTCAGCAAACAATACAATATGTGGTTGTTTTGTTAATGTAGGTAGATCATTGAATTATAAAGGTAGATACATAAATTAGCTTTTTCTCTGGCATTCAATTGATATAATGTAGGTACCCCACTTACAAACTAAATGTTTAGCAAAGTAGGCAAGTGAAATTTAATAACTTGCAAATAAACGTTTTAGTAAAAATAAAAACTAATTCTGCATTTTGCATAAGTACCTGCTTACATGGATTCAGCAGTTACAAGCTTGATACAAAAACCCCATAGTTTATTACCGGCTTCTCTATTTAAACAAAACTCAAATATCTAGACTCAGATCTCTACTAAACACTCAAGATGTGTCCTGTAGGACGTGACCTAGTTAATAGATAGAATAGGACCAAACTTTCATCATCATCATCCACTCATATACGTCCCCACTGCTGGGGCACGGGCCGTTCTGGACAGGATATTCTGCTTGTAACTTGCGAACATGATTGCAATACTGAGCCCACTCACTAACCGGTTCAAAAGCATCTTGAACTAGGCGGGGAATCTCAGAATTTTTGTGGTCAATATTTAGATTAGCAACTTTTCTTTTCATCGAGCTCCATATTAATTCGATGGGATTGAGATCACAATGATAGGGAGGTAATTACAAGCATTTGTGTCCATCTTCTTCTAATATTTTTTCAATTTCATACACAGGTTCAGTCTTATTTCTCTTAATTATTTCTAACAGCTGAGGTTTCGTCAACTCCTCTCCGTAGTCAATTTTATTTTGTGTCAACCATAATTGCATATCTTTCTTTAAAGAATTATTATCCATTACTATTATTGATGGCTCTTGTAAATTAGGCACAAAATTTTCAATAACCCACTTTTTAAAGTTAGTATTATTCATGCCGTCATGATAGTCACCACTTTTTGTGTTAGACTTAAAAACTAGAAGAGCATGAAAAATAATGTATCTTTGCCCTTTTGATGCTGATAGATGGAGTGTTGGAGCCTGTATGGCTCCAACACTCCATCTACACCCTCTCCTTGCCAGCATTTACCTGATGTATGGGATGAATGTATATAGGTTTAATCTAAATGAATTAGCGGCCGAGGCTGTGGAGATTTATAATTTTTTTTCTACAGCATGCAAGTATTTTGCTCTCCAAGCTGATACTTCATTGCGCTCCAAGAGCATTTTACGATTAGACTGCGACTTTTTAAAACGAAAACCCATTTTGTGGAGCAGCTTTCGTAGACTTTCTCTGTGTCCCGTGTAATTTATTTCTGTTTTTAAGACTTCTAGGAGCTTCTTTACAGTCGGTAACTCGTTTTTATTAGAGTAAAATACATGTAATTTTCTCCGGATAACTCCTATGTTAAAATCATCAACATGAATAAACCCACTTTGACGTTTCCGCTCCTTGCCTGGGGTCCGAATTTTTGTACCAGCTTCTTCTGCTGAATGCCCCTAAACTATTTTTGAAATTTGCACTTGACTCATACCTGAAATATAGACAAAATTAATTAAGCAATAATAATAATAATAATTATAATGATCTCACCGATACACACTCGATCATGTACTGCGCGGCCGTAGCGGCATGTCGTGTAGCTCACGTCAAATTCCCAAACAGTGACGTAGCTACACGACCAAAACCAGCTGTGCCGGCCTGGCAGTGTAGGATCGAGCGTCGTCTCGGTAGGGCTAGAGCACTCATCGGCAAACTAATCTGCTTCAGGGAGGGCAACACTCGTCCAAGAGTGATGCGCTTTGTGAGACGGGCATTTTCGGGGACTGATATCAGCCCCTGAGACTATATGTCCCGTGTCACAGAGCGCATCGACCTCCTGAAGCAGAAGGTGTATGCATGGGCAAACCGTATTCGCAGGTATAAGCTGCGGGTTGAGCGATACACCCAGAATCGCACATTCCGGAGTAATGAAAGGTGGGTTTATAGGGCTTGGGAGCGACCGGACCAAGGTGTGACTGACGCGCGCCTCCCGGATGATGACGCCATGAGTTCATTCTGGCGTAGCATCTGGTCGGTGCCTGTCAGTCACACCGAGGGTGACTGGAATCGGGAGGTCGAGCGAGCGTGCGATCCAATACCACAAATGGGGGCAATAGACATCAGCCCCCAAGATGTAGCTCGTGCAGTCCGTCCGTTGCCTAACTGGAAATCTCCAAGGCCGGACGGACTGCATAATTTCTGGATTAAGTGGTTTACAAGATCGCATGCTCGCTTGGCATATCAGTTTCAGTCTGCCTTAGAGTCAGGGTCGCTGCCCCAGTTCCTAACAACAGGAATAACCCACCTGCTCCATAAATCAGGTAGTACTGCGGAGCCTAAAAATTATAGACCGATCACGTGTTTGCCGACGGTCTATAAAGTTCTTACATCCATACTGAGAAGTAAAATTAATAGTCATATTGATGAAAATTCGATCATGTCGCCTTCTCAGAATGGATGCAGGAACGGGTCCCGCGGTACTAAGGAGCTGCTCCTCATTGATATGACTATTATACGAAAGGATCTGTCGACATGTTGGATAGACTATAGAAAGGCCTATGACTCTGTTCCTCATACATGGCTCATGAGGGTGCTGGAATTGTATAAAATTGATACAACACTACGCACCTTCCTGATGTCGTGTATGAGGCAATGGAGTACAGTCCTCCGCTATCCAGGATGTCGAAATATCCAGAGGAATAGCGAACCTGTAAGGATCGAGCGAGGTATATTCCAGGGTAATAGTTTGAGTCCGCTTTGGTTTTGTCTAGCCTTGAATCCTCTAAGCACACTGCTGGAGAATTCAGGTCTAGGCTATCGGTTGAAAAGAGGTGGTCAGGTTATATCTCACCTCCTTTACATGGATGACTTAAAGCTCTTTGCCCCCAACAATCTGCAACTGATGGAGCTACTGAAAGTAACTGAAACCTTCAGTAGTGCCATCAGGATGGAGTTTGGTGTGGACAAATGTGCAGTCATGCATGTAAAGCGAGGGGAGGTTGTGGAGTCCGTGAGCACTCAACTCACGGATTCCATAAATCTGAGATCCCTCTCTCCAACCGAAACCTATAAGTATTTGGGTATGTCGGAAGCTCTAGGCATCAGTATCACTAACATGAAGCAATCGTTGAGGGAGCGTTTCTTTGGACGCCTGAAAAAGGTATTCAATAGCCTTCTTTCAGGCGGAAACAAGGTGCGTGCCTTCAACGGTTGGGTCATGCCGGTATTGATGTACTCTTTTGGCGTACTCAAATGGACTCAAACAGAACTTGACGCCCTGGATAGGCGGGTCCGTACACTGCTGACTGCATACCGAATGCATCACCCACGATCGTCGGTGTTGAGGCTGTTAATCCCGCGGAAGTGTGGGGGTCGTGGCTTCTTAAATGCTAAGACCATACACAACCGCGAGGTATGCAATCTCAGGGAATATTTCCTAGCTGCCGACGTGGGTATGCATCGAGATGTAGTGGCAGTGGACAAGGGACTCACCCCGCTCTCCCTAGCTAACGAGAACTGGCGCAAACCGATAGTGCTTGACACTAACGATCGCAGGGAAGTATGGCACAGCAAGGAGCTTCACGGACGCTTTTTCTGGGCCCTTCATGGACTCGATGTAGACCAATTGGCGTCCGTAGCCTGGCTGCGTTTCGGTGACCTCTTTGGGGAAACCGAAGGTTTTGTCTGTGCAATTATGGACGAAGTTATCATGACGAATAACTACCGGAGATTTATTGTGAAGGACGGCACGGTTGACATCTGTCGGGCATGTCACCGTCCGGGAGAATCAATCCGTCACATTATCTCTGGTTGTTCTCGTCCAGCTAACGGAGAGTACTTGCATAGGCACAACCTTGTAGCCAGGATTATCCATCAGCAACTTGCTCTGAAATACTCTCTTGTGGAATCGGAAGTGCCATACTATAGGTATGAGCCCGACCCAGTTTTTGATAACGGTCATATCACTTTGTACTGGGATCGGCCCATCATCACTGACAGGACTATTGTGGCCAATAAGCCTGATATAGTGGTGGTGGACCGAAGCGAGAGGCGTGCAATAATTGTTGACATATCCGTTCCGCATGACGAGAACCTCGTGAAAGCCGAGAAAGATAAACAAATTAAGTATATCGACTTGGCCCGCGAGGTTGTCGACATGTGGGAAGTGGATTCAGCGGTCATTGTACCGATAGTTGTTTCAGCCAATGGCTTAATAGCCAAGAGCCTCGACCAACATCTTAGGAGGCTCTTGTTAGGCGACTGGATCAAGGGCTTGATTCAGAAAGCAGTATTGCTGGACACGGCTCGCATAGTCAGGAGGTTCCTTTCTCTGGAGCCCTGACCGCCGGTAGCTTGGACCCTGTTCCCAATACCGGTGGGCTACTATTTTTTATATTTTTTAATGTTTTTTTTTATTATTGATTATTTAAAAATATAATTTATATGTTAATATTTAAATAAACGAAATTATAATGAAATATCTCGACTTAGCACGCGAGGTTGTCGACATGTGGAATGTGGACTCGGCTATCATTGTGCCGATTGTCGTAACTGCCAATGGTCTTATTGCCAAAAGCTTCGACGACCATCTGTCGAAGCTGTCGCTGCGCGGTTGGATCAAGGGCCAGATACAGAAGGCAGTACTCCTCGATACGGCTCGCATTGTGAGGAAGTTCCTGTCTCTGGAGCCCTAACCACCGGTAGCTTGGACCCTGCTCCTGACATCGGTGGACTACTGTTTTTATATTTTTAAATGTTTTTTTTTTTTTAAATATATATTTGTTATAAAAAATATTTAAAAATATCAAAATATGTACTATAGGAAAAATAAAGGAAATAATAATAATATTCCACAACTATCACACAACGCTGTCTAGTCCCAAGCTAAGCAGAGCTTGTGTTATGGGTACTAGACAACTGATAAACATACTTATATATTTCTAAATACATACATATTATAAATAAATTACACCCAAACACAGAACAAATGCTTATGCTCAAGTATTTACATACTGTAATTAAAATATTAAATGTAAGTATGAGTAACTATTTTTTATGCGGTTTGCGTACAAATCGTGTCACGTAAAAAGAACGCGAAGGATTGAGGTGAAGGATAGCACTAAGTTTATAGCGGCACTTGAGGAAAATTGGGATCAATGGATTGATGGGTCGGGTGGACACAGTTCAGATCAACTGTGGACCAGTTCGAAAATCCTTTTAGAAAATGCAGCTAGGGAGTGTAATACACCTTCAACACCTTTAAAGCGGCAACACTGGATGAGTGATGATACTTTGGGGCTGATTGAGGAGAGACGAAAACTCAAAGCGAAGGGCACTAACATACAAAAAAAACAATCTGTCTGCCAAAATCCAAGCTGGTTGCAGGCGAGATCTGAACAATAAACTGAAAAACATCTGTGCTGATATTGAGGTTCATGCAGACAAGTACGAAACCAGAGACCTACATCGGAAGATTCGGTCACTAACAGGGACTCTTTCTTCGAAGACCTGGGCTATAGAAAACAATAATGGTGACCTAATTACGGAAATAGATAAGATTTTTTTTAAGATCCAATTTCGCATGAGTTTCCATCAACAGAACCAAGGAACGATCTAGAACCAGACATTCTTAAAGAAGAGGTACGTGCTGCTATCAAACACCTGAAAACTGGTAAAGCTACTGGTATAGATGCTATCCCGATAGAAGTAATTAAAGCTGCGGGAGATCATGGTGTCCAAATGTTTCATACCATATGTAATAAAATCTGGCAGACTGGCCAAAAGAATGGGTCTACACAGTTTTCATTCCCCTTCATAAAAAAGGTTCCACAAGAGTGTGCAGTAATTATAGACTCATTGCTTTAATGTCATAAGCAAGTAAAATACTGCGTCACATTATGAATGAGCGCCTCAAAACCTTCCTCTTGAAAGAGATAGCCCCTAAGCAGGCAGGTTTTGTAAAAGGAAAAGGCACCCGCGAGCAAATTTTTACTGTGCGCCAGATCATAGACAAGGCTCGAGAGTTCAACAAGCCTACGTACATTTGCTTTGTTGATTTCTCGAAGGCGTTCGACTCGGTGAAGTCGCCAGTCTTATGGAAATCTTTGCTGGATATGGGCACTCCGATACATCTGGTTCACTTGCTCAGGCGTCTGTACGAGAGCGGATCAGCATCAGTCAGAACAGATGAAACACTTTCGAATAATTTCCATCCTAGTGCAGGAGTTCGCCAAGGTTGCATAGTTTCACCTCTACTGTTCAACATCTATACAGAGATGATAATGAGAATTGCCTTGGAAGATTCAAAATCAAAATCAAAATCAAAAATATTTTTATTTCACATAGGCCTACATGGGCACTTATAAAACGTCAGAAATTAGTGCACGGTTCCAAATTGGTCGTTTCCTATGGAGAAGAACGGGCAAGAAACTCCATGGTTACTCTTTTAAAAAAGTGGTTGTTTTACAATATTGATAGATGATATGTAAGAACAGTGTAGACCAGTCAAATATTGTACACAAAAGCACAGTCAAAATTTTCTCAGTAAAAAACAAAGTAAGTCGTAATAGGAAGTAGTCTAAGAGTTCGTGGAGTATACAGTGTCCTCACATTTACAATACAAAAAGATTGGACAGATGGGGTCGTAATTGGCGGTAGAAGGATCTCCAACTTGCGTTATGCGGATGACACGACCGTATTCACAACTAGCTCGACATAATAATATGGAAGTTCTGCTGCATAATATAGAAGCTACAAGCCGGGAATTTGGATTAAAAATAAATCACGCAAAAACCAAAGTGATGGTTGTCGACTGTGCAAATAACAATTTACCCGGGATCACACACTTAGGGAATTGCGAGGTCGTCCAATCATATATTTACATTGGGGCGTTGATATCCAACGAAGGCGGGTGTATAGATGAAATCAAGCGGCGCATGGCGATCACTAGGTCTGCTATGGATAAAATGAAAAAGATCTTGGGTAATAGGAACATTACCAAGACCACGAAAACCAGGCTCATTTATTGTCTAATATTCTCCATTTTCCTCTATGCATCGGAGACATGGACTCTTCGTGAATCCGAGAAGAAGAAAGTTGACGCGTTGGAGAAGTGGTGCTGGAGACGAATGCTAGGAGTATCGTGGACAGAGTTTCGTAAGAATAATTCCATATTAAAAGAACTCGGCGTCAGACAGCGCTTATCATCCGCAGTGCAGTCGCGCATTCTGACCTTCTTCGGCCATGTATCACGTCGTAGTAATGACTCCTTAGAGCATCTTGCAGTGCAGGGCAAAGTTAAGGGCACCAGGCCACGTGGTAGATCACCAATGAGATGGACAGACCAGATCAAGGCCGCAACTAAGTGCTCGGTTTATGAATGTACCCAGAAAGCTGCAGTCCGCGATGAATGGCGCCGCATTACAAGGATGATCACTTATCATTATTCACAGTGATGATCACGACCACTCTGGCAAGAGTGTACCGACTCAGAAGAAGAGAAGAAGAACGATGCTAAGCAGTGGAGTGAAGAGAATTTAAGCTAAGCTAAACGTACCTGCGGGAGAGCCCCTCAGATTATTCCTGCTTTTTTTTTTACGTGACGAGAACTATAGGTAGTTGAATCATTCAGCGTTACATTTTTAAGTTACAGTTACGTTAAAAAGTAATCAATGAAAAAAATATCGGGTAATTTACAAAAAGAAAGTAGACAACACTAACCTGTAGCTGCCGAAATTCGTTTGTATACTTGATTAAATGGAATAATCGGAGCCTCCGCCCGAGGTTCTTCTTCAAAAAAGGCTTTGACCTTTTAAGAATGATGCTTCGCGCATCATATTAATCGCTTTCGGCATATTAAACGCTGAAAATGTAGAAATATCGCAACAGAAAACACAGAGCACCCGAATGTAGTAGACACTGACAATCGAATGACATTTCAACATGGCGGCCGTGGTTCCCATTTTATCTATTTCACAGATAAGTTGGTAAGACAGTACATGGGCACTTATAAATCGTCAGAAGCTAGTGCACGGTTCGAAATTGGTCTTTTCCTATGGAGAAGAACCGACAAGAAACTCCATGGTTACTCTTTAAAAAAAAATAAGATTGTTCTTACAATATTTCCATATTACAGTATTAATAGGTATTATTTAAGAACAGTGTAAACTGGTCTTATTGTACTCAAAAGCACAATAAAAATAATCAAAAAAACGTAAGTCAAAATATGCAGTAATCTAAGAATTCGTGGAGTCTACAGTGTTCTTCGATTTACATTATAAGAAGAGGCTATGTAAAAAAAGCTAGAAAAAATGTATAATTACAACTGTCAATAAATGAGACGTTAACAACAAAAAAACGAAAAACTAACGAATTTGAGGTTGAGTCAGTTAATATAAAAAAAAAAAAAACTTGGAAAAGCAATGTGATAGAAAAAAAAAATGTTACAACAAAGATAGAGCAGTTAATAGATACATTCACACAATAATTATTATGAGTTACCAGGGGGCCACAAGTGCAGAGGCAGTCATTGCCTTGCCAAACAAGCGTGTATTCGACATAGTCTTTAACAAATTGACGTCAATCTAATTCTTGACAGCAAAAAACTAGATGTTATTACAGAAACCGTGTTTTTGGGTATAACTATCGATTCTAAACTGCAGTGGGGTACTCATATTAGAACTCTCTCGAGAAGACTAAGCTCAGCTGCATATACAGTAAGAAAAATAAGGCAATTGACAGATGTAGCCACACACACGTAAAAACTTAGGACTCGTTAAAATCAGAAGCGATTTGCACAACAAAAATACACGTAGTAAACACAAAATTGTCTTACCCAAATGGAGACTAGCTAAGACTAGCAAGTCATTCTTAGTAAACAGCATTCGCTTTTATAATAAGTTGCCAATGGCGGTAACAGAACTTAGTGAGGGAAAATTCAAAAGTCATATCAAGCGTGTCCTAACCGAAAAAGCATATTACAAGGTTAAAGACTATGTCGAGGACACGCTTGTTTGGCAATGACTACCTCTGCACATGTGGCCCCCTGGTAAATCATTAATATTTTGTCTCCTTTGTTTGAATAATTAGATATACACTTTTTATTTTTTTTCTCTGACACATTGCTTTTACAATATTTTTATTTTTATTTCAACTGTCATAAATTTGTTATTAATTTATTTTGTTAATATTTTATTGATAGTTGTAATAAAATTATTATATTATTCCTGAAGTTTTTTTTTTATGTATAGCCACTTTTTGTATTGTGAATGTGAGAACACTGTATACTCCACGAACTCTTAGACTACTTCCTATTACGACTTACTTTGTTTGTTTTTTACTGAGAATTTTTTTATTGTGCATTTGTGTACAATATTTGACTGGTCTACACTGTTCTTACATAATATCTCAATCTTGTATCATCAATATTGTAAAACAACTACTTTTTTAAAAGAGTAACCATGGAGTTTCTTGCCGGTTCTTCTCCATAGGAAACGACCAATTTGGAACCGTGCACTAACTTCTGACGTTTTATAAGTGCCCATGTAGGCCTACATATGTGAAATAAAAATATTTTTGATTTTGATTTTGAAAAGACAACACAACAAAAATTAAAACAGGAATTAACACAACACAACAACAATTTTTAAAGTTATATTCAACAATAATGCAATTATATACGAAAATAATCTTTGTTTGAATTTTTTTTTTTTAGTGTTCATTTTATTGCAGGTGTTTCAGAGAAAACTGTAACGAGAGTTATAAAAGAAGGCGCAACAGCGGCGAGTACTTCTAAAGTTATCGTCACCCCAGGGAAGAGTCGCCCGCATCCTAAAAAGTTCGACTTGAATGGATTTGATTTATGCGCTATACGGCAAAAAATTCACAGTTTTTATGTTGTGAAAAAGGAATTACCTACATTGATTGAATTACGTGCAGCTTTGAGAGAAGACATAAATTATCAAGGAAGCATCACAACATTGCACCGTATATTGCATAGCATCGGTTTCAAGTATAAGCGATGCCAATTGAAACGTAAATTACTAATGGAACGTTATGATATTACTGCATGGCGTTCAAGATATTTGGAGAGAATCCGATTAAATCGCAATGTGGAGAAAAAACCTGTAGTAGGTATATTTAGACGAGACCTACAACACTTATCATGCCAAAAGTTGCTGGCAAAGTGAGAAAGAGCCTGGGATGTTCGTGTAAGAGTCAACAGGGAGTCGTTGGATAATTGCTCATGCGGGAACTGAAAATGGTTTTGTTAATGTTCAAATCCCGATCCAAATCCTCAGATTACCACGATGACATGAACTCAACTAATTTTTTGAAATGGATGAGTGAAATAGTTAGTCCTAACCTACCTGAAAGGTCACTTGTGGTAATGGACAACGCTCCGTATCACTGCACTCAAATAGATAAAGCACCTACAATGTCAAGTATTAAACGTAACATGCAGGAATGGCTGCGAGAAAAGGGAGTACCTATATTTTGAAAATACTTGGACAAAAGCTGTATTATTTGAATTAATTAAACAAAAAAAAAGGTCCACCTACATATGCCGTGGAGGCATTATTAAAATCTCACAATCATGAATTGCTAAGATTGCCGCCTTACCACTCACTGCGATCTCAATCCGATCGAAAAAATGTGGAGCCTTGTAAAGAGACGGGTAGCGGATAAAAACAGAATCTGATTCTGTTTCTATTCACTCTTCTGACAGTGATCATAGTATGACCGATCATAATTATTCAATAAAAATTTGAATAAAAGTTTTAACTGTTATTTTAATTTTTCAAATTTAAAGTTGGTCGAAATCTCCATTTTATATTTTAGAAATTACAGGAAGATTTATTTTTCACTAATCTGACCTTAGCGTATGGACATCAAATGGTACCTATTATATTAAAAATACATTCTATTAAAAACATTTTTTTCTCATCTTTTTGTACCTAGTTAATAAAATGAAAGTAAATGAACTATAAATTATTTCCCCTGATTTCCCCATATTTAACCGTGGCAACATTATGTCGCGCGAATACAGCGCTGCGTCTGCGGGACTTCTTTCGTGAAATGGACTCTAATCTCCATTAGGGTAATATAATTTCGTGTTTTTCTACGAGTATTTATGTTATTAAAGTTCTAGGTTTTACGGACATCAAAATATTTTCTAAGATATAAAGAAAAGGCAATGTCAATATATCGATTTCTTTGAAGTTATTTCTGAGGGACTCGCGAGGACCCATTTTATAAATAGCCCTGATTGCTCTCTTTTGCAATATTATTTTTTATTATTTTATTTTCTAATTTTCATTTCATTCCTATATGTCACGACTGGTCAGGACTAGGATTTAAAAAATCTTTGATGTCAGGCTATTTCAGGTCTGTGGTTGGTGTTGGTGTTTGTTTGTGGAATTGTGACCATAGACTAATACATGTATGTATTATGACATCTACATTGATTGAAATTCGTTATGAGAGTTTATTTTATTTTGTGAACGTTTGTGATTTATTCGGTTGGCTTCTGAGTTTTATTAATTTCCATCGAATCTTAGAAAATTTCTTACAAATTATAGCGATTTTAGTTAAGTATACCTATACTGAAATTTAAAAGCGTAACCGTAACTGTAAAACAAAGCATCCAAGTGTGAAGCTATGGTGTCCGGGAAATACAAGACGTCAGCTTGAGCGGTACGCTCGCAGCTCGGCTCAGCTGAAGACTTGCTGGGTGCTTGGTGTAGGTGCGGCAGACGGTCTGGACGGTGTCATGTCCAACGTGGAGAATGTGTGCCCGCAGACGTTACGCGGCGTGGCGCGCGAGCTGCGGCGCCTGGCAGCCAATCCGCCCGCTGGCATCAAGCTGCTGCTGCGCGACGATGACCTCACTGACGTGGTGGCGACCATGGAAGGGCCAGGTACGCACCTCTCACCACTCCTGGCCTATTACAACAATTCGACTTACCTTTGTTGCTAATACACTTGGCATTATTTCCAAGTGTTTGGTCTAAGTAAAATGTATTGGTAATTGTACAATAATTTGTGGACTTGTCTGTTTTGTGGCAGGCTTGCGGTAGACTTACATTATACATACCTATTTGGTTAACATTTTATTGATAGTTGTAATTATTATATTATTCCTGATTTCTTTTTTTTTATATAGCCTCTTTTTGTAATGTGAGAACACTGTATAATCCAGGAACTCTTAGACTACTTCCTATTATGACTTACTTTGTTTTTTACTAAGATAATTTTTATTGTGCTTGTGTACAATATTTGACTGGTCTACACTGTTCTTACTATAATATAATAATATCTATCAATATTGTCATACCATCCACTTTTTTTAAAAAGAGTAACCACGGAGTTTCTTGCCGGTTCTCCTCCATAGGAAATGACCAATTTGGAACCGTGCACTAGCTTCTGACGTTTTATAAGTATGGGCACTTAGTAGTAGGCCTATGTGAAATAAAATATTTTTGACATGACTTGACTTGATACCATATTAAATATCCAGCTTATGGGTTGAACAATAATTGTAAAATAGAATTAAAACTAATTCTATTTGGACATGTCAGTAAAATGTTATTAAGAAAAAACTCAGCAGCAGGCAGGTTGTGGGCATACAATTGAATTATTGTATGATCTTGCATTCTTGGCATGAAAAGTGTTAAATGTGGATTCGGTTTTCCTAATGTAAATATGTGATTGGTCTAGTTATTTGTATAAAATTTAAATATCTCTTCTCTGTTTTAATAAGGCTGCAACAATTTCAAAATTACAATGAAGCTGGGTGCAGTTTCAGATAGTTTTAACTAGGGATGTTGCGGGGTAGTACTGCGGACCCTAAAAATTATAGACCGATTACGTGTTTGCCGACGGTCTATAAAATTCTTACATCCATCCTGAGAGCTAAAATTAATAGTCATATTGAGACAAATTCCATCATGTCTGCTTCTCAGAATGGATGTAGGAACGGGTCCCGTGGTACTAAGGAGCTGCTCCTCATTGATGTTTCCTTTTCCACCTTTCTTATGTCATGTATGGGGCAGTGGAGGACGGTCCTTCACTATCCAGGGTGTCGACGGGTTTCGGAGAACAGCGAACCGTTAAGGATCGAGCGTGGCATATTCCACGGTGACAGTCTGAGTCCACTGTGGTTTTGCCTAGCCTTGAACCCTCTCAGCACACTGCTGGAGGGTTCGGGTTTAGGCTACCGGTTGAGAAGAGAGGGTCAGGTCGTATCTCACCGCTTCCAACAACTTGCAACTGATGGAGCTACTGAAGGTAACTGAAACCTTCAGTAGTGCCATCAGAATGGAATTTGGTTTGGACAAATGTGCAGTCATGCATGTAAAGCGAGGAGAGATTATGGAATCTGTGGGAACCCAACTCTCGGATTCCATACACCTCAGATCCCTCAGCTCAACCGAAACTTACAAGTATTTATATATTAAATTAGGATTACAAACTAATATTTGGGAACCCACCTTTAGTGCCGGGACTTGCCTTGTATGTCAAATCGAAAACAAGTTAGCAATCGTGGCAATCTACCGCTCTCCATCGTACAAGTCCTACGAAGATTTTGATAATTTCAAGACTAGTTTAACTAATGTTTACAACACTATATCCGCCTGCCAAAATATAGTATTAGTGGGCGATTTAAATTTAGATCTCATCAAACGAAATGAGGACAACAAATGTCTCGACTACCTCATCTTAAATGCTTCTCAAGGGTTACTGCCTACTCTCGAATTTCCCACTCGTCTTGAAAAAAGCCTTGATCACATTCTCATCAAGACTAAATTATTATTGACGACACTGGTTTTAGAGTCCCACATTACTGATCACAAGCCCATTCTTCTTGATATTGTAGATGCAAACCCTGTGCGCAGTACAAGTCATTTTTCCACCCGCCTTAACCACGAAGCAATTAAATTAGATCTGGAAATTTCTGATTTTTCGAGTATATACTCGGAAGAAGACCCTAATATTTCAATGAACATTTTCATAAACACAGTACAAACAGTCATATCTAGATACACTACCCAAACCAAAATCCCTCGGCAAAAAAGAGCTTTAAAGCCCCTTTAAGCCCTGGATTACCCCTGGTCTCTTAAAATGCACTAGACACAGAGATAAGTTACACACACAATCTAAAACAGCACCAGATAACCTTATACTTAAACTTACCTATAAACGCTACCAGAACTTTTGTAATGACCTGCTACGAAAGCTAAAGAACTCATACGAAAGGAGTGAGCTTGAGAAAGCAAGAAATAAACCTAAGTTATTATGGAAAACAATAAAGGAAATAACCAACACCACGAAAATATGCGCAAGTTCCGTTGATCTATTGAAAATACAAAATAGTCCCAAGTCATCCGTAGACGAGGTTTGCAGTTTCTTCAGCAATGTAGGAAAAAAGCTGGCTGACAACATTATATCCCAACACCATAACCTGTCACCTCAGTCAAAAGATCAGTCTCATCCAGATAGAATAAACAGCTCCGTTGTAAACTCTCTTGTGTTCTTGGAGGTAGATGAAGCTGAAATAGAGTCACTTATCTTACAGTTAAGGAACGACTGCGCTATTGGATGGGACGGTATATCACCTTTCTTATTAAAAAACTGTCGCCACGCACTGATACCGCCACTTACTTTCATATACAACCGCTGTTTGCAATTGGGAGTGTTCCCGGATGCTCTTAAAAAGGTTTTAGTCCATCCTAAACACAAGGGTGGGTGCAGAAACTGTGTAAATAATTATAGGCCTATATCAGTTTTACCGACACTCTGAAAGATCCTTGAAAGAATCTTAAACAACCGTCTCAGGACCTTTTTAAGTAAATATAAAATCATAGCTGATAACCAGTTTGGCTTTCGAGCTGGTGTTTCAACAGAAGACGCTGTGCTGGGATTGACACAAGAGGTAGCCAGAAATTTAGACAAGAAGTCGGAATGTTTAGGTATATTCTTAGACCTTTCTAAGGCATTTGACACAGTTTCTGTCCCCATCCTTATCTCAAAATTAGAACACTTAGGTGTAGGTGGCGTGTCACTTGAAATGTTCAAAAACTATCTCAGCAATCGTACTCAGAGTGACACACAACATGAACCTTCCTCACACTAAGATATATACATATGCTGATGACACTGCAATCTTAGTTCGGGGATCTACTTGGGATACTATTAAATCCATAGCTGAGTCGGCTTTGGCGGAAATAATGAAATGGCTAAATTTAAATCTCCTAACTTTAAACATAGACAAAACTTGCTTCATCCCTTTTGCAATTAGGAGAAAAACTGCACCATCACAAAGTTTTTCAATTACTGCTGACTCATGCCTGAACCAATCAGCGTCTTGCTGTTGTCCTGCACTCACTAGAAGTGAAAACGTAAAATATCTAGGTGTTTATATAGATGACGGACTTACATGGAAAAAGCAACTAGAGGCTGTCACAACTAGAACTCTGCGGCTCATTCATATATTTAAATCCCTCCGAAACTCCGCTAATGCCGATATTTAAAAAATGATTTATTACGCACTATGCCAATCGGCCATAGGATATTGCATTCCTGTGTGGGGTGCTGCTACGAAAGGCTACATCCTGAAGGCAGAGAGAGCACAAAGATCGGTCCTAAAAGTAATAACAAGGAAGCCTCATAGATATCCAACGACGCAATTGTACGCAGACTGCAAGGTTCTTACAGTTCGACAACTCTTTGTGCTTCAATCTGTTCTAAGGATCCATCGCAGTCTTCCTCCGTCCATCGGGGTTACCATGACATTCAAAGTAAGATTGTTTTAATCTTGTTTTAGTGTGGGTAAGAGATGGCGCTAGACAACCTGTATAGGTTTGTCTCTTACCCACACTAAAACAAGATTAAAACAATCTTACTTTAGACGTCATGGTCTAGGTCCAACCCTAAAAAGCGCACAAACCTTCCCACAGGCACCCAACATAAGACCAACTTCGCAAAGCACCAGTATTACGTAATCAGCGTTTACATCTACAAAAAAATCCATAAAAAAAATAATATTTTAGACCTCAACAAACACAACTTAAAACTAAAAGTAACAGAATGGCTACTAAAACAGGACTATTCCGAAACCGAGACTTTACTCACCTACATAACTTAATAAGTATATTAATAAACATATTCAATCAGCTCCATGCTCACATATTCTTAAACTCCTGCATCCACACATTCGCACAATCAACTCCCCCACTCACTCACTCACACACATACACAAACACACACCTACATCCACTTTCACTCTAACATACACATACTTAATAAAGAAACCTACTGTTAATTATAACTTCTTTTCTTTTTTCCCCTCAGCAGATAAATCGACACCGTCCACTTTTGTAACATACCTTTTAGAATGAAATCGCGAAAATACTGTCCCCTAAGACACAGGATAACCTATTTTAAGGGACAGAGTTTAATTTACTGTATACAGATTTCTGAAACATCTAAAGGTTTTGTAATATTGTATATTTCTTGTAGGAAAACCTGTCACATAGATATAAGTTTCTGTAAGTTTTGGGAAATAAAGATATTATTATTTATTTATTATTATTTATTATTTGGGTATGTCGGAAGCGTTGGGCATCAATGCTGCTGACGTGAAACAATCGTTGAGGGAGCGCTTCTTTGGCCGCCTGAATAAAGTACTGAAAAGTCTTTTATCGGGTGGGAACAAGGTGCGCGCCTTCAACGGTTGGGTCATGCCGGTTTTGATGTACTCTTTCGGCATACTCAAATGGACTCAGACGGAACTCGACGCCCTGGATAGGAGAGTCCGCACTCTGCTTACCGCAAATCGGATGCAGCACCCACGATCATCGGTGATGAGGCTGTATATCCCGCGGAAGTGTGGGCTCGTGGCTTCTTAAATGCCAAGACCCTGCACAACCGTGAGGTATGCAGTCTCAGGGAATACTTCCTGGAAACCGACGTGGGGATGCGCCGTGATGTAGTGGCGGTGGACAAAGGCCTCACCCCGCTCTCCTTGGCCAACGAGCACTGGCGCAAACGTATAGTAATGGATACTAATGAACGCAAGGAAGTATGGAAGGGCAATGAGCTTCACGGGCGCTTTTACTGGGCCTTACATGGGCCCGATGTAGATCTTTTAGCGTCCGTCTCCTGGCTACGCTTTGGTGATCTCTTCTGAGAAACCGAAGGTTTTGTCTTTGCAATTATGGACGAAGTTATGATGACGAACAACTACCGGAAATATATTGTGAAGGACGGTACGGTTGACATCTGTCGGGCATGCCACCGGCCTGGAGAATCAATCCGACACATTATTTCTGGATGTTCTCATTTAGCTAACGGAGACTATTTGCACAGACATAACCTTGTAGTCAGGATTATCCATCAGCAACTTGCTCTTAAATACAATCTTGTTGAATCAGAAGTACCGTACTATAGGTATGTGACCGACCCAGTTCTCGAGAATGGTAGCGTCATATTGTATTGGGACCGATCTATCATCACTGACAGGACTATTGTTGCCAATAAGCTTGACATAGTGGCGATAGATCGCCTAAAGCGTCGCACAATGATTGTAGCTGATAGCTGATAGCGGTCCCTCATGACGAGAACCTCGTGAAAGCTGAGAAGGATAAACAAACTAAATACCTTGACTTGGCTCGCGAGGTTGTCGACATGTGGGAAGTGGATAGAGCAATCATTGTGCCGATAGTCGTGACGGCCAATGGCTTAATAGCCAAGAGTCTCGACCAACATCTACGGAGGCTCTCGTTAGGCAGTTGGATCAAGGGCTTGATCCAGAAAGCAGTACTCCTAAATACGGCGCGTATTGTCCGGAGGTTCCTCTCCCAGGAGCCCTGACCGCCGGCAGCTTGGACCCTGTTCCCGATGCCGGTGGGCTACTATTTTTTATATTTTTAAATGTTTTTTTTAATTATTATTTTTTAAGGAATATTTAAAAATATAATATAATATGTGTAAATGTTAAATAAAGGTATAATAATTTATTTAAAAGACAACTTTTGGTCCACATTGTATGTTAGTAACACTTACACTATTGTACACTTATTTTTGTTAATTATTATCCTTTAGTAAGTTAAGGTGTGCAATAAAGCTGTATAGGTAATAAGAATAATAATAGAATAAAAGTTGTTGTTTATGATGTTAATAATACAGACCTGCAAGGTTGTTAGTGTTTTACAAATTACCCTGTATAATATAGATAAATTACACCTTTTTTTAAACGTTAATTAATCAGACGTCGATACGATTGAAGATGGATTGAAAAGTTCGCTGCCTCAGCAAGAAAACAATATAAAATATAAACAAAAGTAATTTTAATTTTCCATATAATCTCCACTTAATGCACTTCTTCCATCTGGTTTCCAATGCCTGTACGCCAGTCATAAAAAGTTTCTTCAAGGCCTTAAAAAAAGTCACCCGGCTTCGACCTCCTCATTTGATGAAAATTTTTGACCTCCAAGGTGTTTTTTTAGGTTTGGGAATAAATAATAATAATAATAATTTATGTTGAAATGAATAATAAAGGAATAATAATAATAATTTATTCAAAAATACATGAAAGTCTGAAGGTGCCAAATCAGGGGAATAGGCTGGATGGGGCAGTAATTCAAAGCCATAATCACGAATTTGAGCCATAGATTCAACAGACGTGTGAACATGTGCATTATCATGATGGAACAACACTTTCTTGCTGAGTAATCCTGGCCTTTTTTCTTTGATTGTTTTACGCAAACGACGTAAAAGGGTGCAGTAATAAGCTGAGTTTATAGTTTCACCTTTTGCAAAGTAGTCCACCATGATGACACCCTTAGCATCTCAAAAAACTGGCGCCATCACCTTGCCAGCTGACAAAATTGCTTTGGCTTTTTTTGGAGTCGGTTCATCAGAGTTTTCCACTACTCGGATTGCTGTTTTGACTCTGGAGTGTAGTGGTGTACCCAGGTTTCATCCCAAAAAATCTTGTGGATCAGCCTCAAACATATCCAAACAGTCGCGAGAAATCGTGAGTCGTATTCGTTTTTAGGGTTCCGTAGTCAACTATTATAACCCAACCCTTATAGTTTCGCCATGTCTGTCTGTCCGTCTGTCTGTCCGTCCTCGCTTAATCTCTGTGACCGCTAGCACTAGAAAGCTGAAATTTGGTACCAATATGTATATCAATCACGCCGACAAAGTGGTAAAATAAAAATTCGAAAAAAATGTTTTATTAGGGTAGCCGCCCCCCTATATGTAAAGTGGGAAGTGATTTTTTTTTTTAATTTCAATCCTAACGTGTGATATACTGTTGGATAGGTATTTAAAAATGAATAGGGGTTTACTAAAATCATTTTTTGAGAATGACAATAATTTCGGAAATAATCGCTCCAAAAGTAAAAAACAATGTGCCCCCCCCCTCTAACTTTTGAACCGTAAGCTTAGAAAATATGACAAAAATCTGAAAAGTAGAACTTTATAAGGACTTTCTAGGAAAATTATTTTGAACTTGATGGAAAGAACAGTTTTTGTACAAAAAAGGCAAAAGGGTTCTACAAAATAATTTCTGGACTGTTTGTAGTATAATCGTATATGCAAGCAAATTTTTTAAACTCATAAGTGGGTACACTTATTGTGACGGACGGGAAACTACGGAACCCTACACTGAGCGTCGCCCGACACGCTCTTGGCCGGTTTTTGTTCAACTGAAAGCTATCTGGGTACTCACCCCGCAGAAACCTTAAAAAATCCAAGTTCATTGACTATGATGTTTTGTGTTCGTTCACTTCATACGAGATACCAATAGTTTCTGCAATCTCGCTGATGGTCAATCTTCGATCTGCCAATATCAGATCACAGATTTTCCCGATGTTTTCTTCAGTCGTAGACGTCGTAGGCCGGCCGGAGCGAGGGTCATCTTCAATACTCTCTCGTCCGCGTTTAAATTCTGCAACCCCCTTTTCACAGTCGTATACGACGGAGCAGATTCCCCTAATGTTGTTGACATATCTTCGTGAATCTCTTTTGGAGTTAGTTTTTTTTTTAACAGGTATTTGATGACCGCACGTTGCTCAATTTTCTCCATTCTTTAAAAACGCTGCACTTAAGCTCACAAAATTCAGTCTAATTTAAAAACAGATAATGCTATTGCGGTAGAATTTTACAATGTGACAACCAGAGAGTAAGCAAATCGAATGAGGTCAGTTACATTAAAATAATTCAAGTATTTATGTGTTAGGCCGCGAATATTTCGATCTACCCTCGTATGTCAATTTTCGTTTGGCCTACTTTCTTTAGACCTTTTATTATCATAGACTACATCAATGATATGGATTCACAATTTTGAAGCCTGTTGGTCTAGTAGTCAGTGGCCCTAAATGCTATCCCTGGGTTCGATTCCCACCCAGGACAAATATTTATGTAATGAGCTTGATCAATTGTTCTGTCTGGATGTAATTTATATGTAATTAGAAATATATTTAATAAGTGTATATTCAACGAGTTCGTGAATCTGTACGCGCGAATGAAGGAGCGCAAAGTTCATCAACTTTGGGATGGTCTAGATCGAAATTGCAGCGAAGTTTACGGCTTTTTTTGAAATAACATCCTTATAAGATACAGTTGGTACAAGACCTAAAGGCATCAGACTCCGAACGAGATTGAGATTTGCAAATGAAATGCGCAAGTAACCACAAAAAATAATTTTAGGCAGGGGTGATATCTCCTGGCCACCTAAAAGCCCCGATCTCACTCCAGCAGTTTTCTTTTTGCGGGGTTACTTTTAGAGCATAGTACACTCTGATAATCCAACAACTCTGCAGCAATCGTAGTTGAATATTTGGCAAGAAATGGAATCCAGTTCGAGGATAAGTCTAACGAAAGTTTTCCAAAATTTGATACCCGATTGGAAGAATGTTGTAACCGCCATAAAAATCACTTAGACAATGTAATTTTTAAAAAGTAAATTTAAAAATAAATTTTATTTAAATAAATAAATAAAGATCTTCAGAATTTTTCAGATTTTTTTCCTTGAGTTTTCAAAAGTGCATTTCTTTCTGGGCCACCCTGTATTATGCAATTTACTGCAATTTCTTTTAATATTTGTAGTGGCACTGTTACAAAACAGATTGGTCATAATAATTAATACTTAATTTTATAACAAAACAATATTCATCTAAGCAAGGAATCTACTTATCCAAATTCAATATAAAAATATTTAATGGGATCCTAAAGGCACTAACATAATTATGGAGTTTGGGTTCAGTAGGTACTTAAATAAAACCAGTATCGTTGTAGTGCACAGTGTTACTATGAAGTTTGGATTGAATCCAACAGTGGTTTGTTAAAGTTCTACCTTCAGCGTAATGGTGTAGTAATGTGATGATATCTGTTCCGCAGCCGGCACGCCATACTTCGGCGGCACTTTCCGCGTACGGCTGGTGCTGGGGCGCGAGTTCCCGGCTGCACCGCCGCGCGCCTTCTTCCTCACCAAACTGTTCCACCCCAACGTTGCGCCTGACTCGGGCGAGGTGTGTGTCAACACGCTGAAGCGCGATTGGCGGCCCGAGCTGGGCTTGGAGCACGCCCTGTTGGCCATCAAGTGCCTGCTCATCGCGCCCAACGCCGAGTCTGCTCTCAACGCCGAGGCGGCTGCGCTGCTGCGGGACCGCTACGATGACTACTTCGCGCGCGCCAAGCTGCTCACCGACATCCACGCGCGCGCGCCCTCCCCGCTGCGGCGCCGCGAAGGTAGCGCGTCAGAACCGAGCGGCGCCGAGCCCGACAGCGGCCCCGCGGCCAAGCGCGAGCGGCGTGCGCAGGCGGCGGCGGCGCCCGCCAAGGCGGCGCGGCGCGTGCTCAAGCGGTTATGATCTCCGACGGCCGCCGTGTCCTGCCGCAGAGCGAGAGAACTAGCGAGCAGTTGCCATCCTGACTATGTCCGAGGCTGACTCCATTTGCATTAATTTTCTGGTAATGTTGGGTTGTTCAAGTTATCCAATGTTTGGCGGTTATTAGGAATTGTAAATAAAGGTATAATTTTTTTCTCACGTTTGCTCTATCTCAGAACATTATGAAACCCGCCGCGATATAATTACTAATGGGACGTCTTTAAATAATTAAGTAGGTATAGTCGAAATAATTATGATATTTGTATTGCAGTAGACTAGATTAATAATTAATATAATAGTTGAAGGACTGGGTTGTTTTATTTGTGAACTGATCTCAAAACAAAGACTAAGTGTAGATGCAAACTTAGCAAACTAGGTCACCACTGATAAATTAACCACCCCAAACGAGCGCCACCCCTACTGGAATGATCATTTACTGAACACCCAACTAAACATCCTCTTCGGCTGCAGCTGACGTGTGAATCCAAAACACTGCATCTCAGAAATAGCTATTTTGCGAAAAACGTTTTTTGGTATATATATGAAATATTATAAAACATAGTGCTATATTATGTGTTGAGTACCAAATGAAAGGTTTTTTTTTTAGGGAATGCAAACCGGTTAACCCGAAAACCGAGAAGCCGGTTTTTCGGCATATTTTTAATGATTCAAATAACCGGTTTTATTTTTCAAGTAACCGGTTTTTTCGAGTTTTTTTTTATTACTTTCAAATGACACTATTTTTAAGCAAACAGTTTTAAAACGCTGTTGAGGCTTGATATCAGTCGTAGGTTTGTTTATAAATGTTTTTGTACAGACAGCTGTGAAATTGCCTGGGAACCTTAGTGTCTATTTTCCCTTGCACGTTAGAATTCAAGTTTTGTAAATGTAACTAGATGGCGTTGGTTTCTTCCCAGCTAAATGGCGACCAAGGCAATCTCAACCAAACCATAAACTTGACTTTTAGTTTGACAGAAAGACACATGCGTCATCATTATCGTCAACAACTGAGTGTGAGGGTAGATTAATAAAAAAATATGAGACAAAGCATAACTAATTTCGTGATTCTTATCAACTGTTTGTAAACGGGCACGAATATTGCGTCTAGCGTATGTAACAAGTAACGTTAAATTTCGAGTCAGTTCACAAGAGTCCATTTGGTTCAATGGTAACAACAGCGTCTTGTAAAGCACGTGTAGCTGGTTCAAATCTCATATTACAAATCTTTATTTTTATTTTCCAGCTTTTGTGTTATAGTTAGGTATTACACATTTATAAACATTTTGAAAAGGATATTATAATGGTATAAAAAAAACTACTTATTAAACAATTTTGTTTCTTTTAATTAGATTAAATGATTTAGATTGAATGATTTTGATTTTTTTTTTTTAGATTTAATGTAATAAACTTTAGTATTTTTAATAATGTGACTACTGATAGCTTAAGGTGTATAGTGCGCAAGATCGACCTTGAGCGTCGAACTCACACATATGCGCGAGACCTGCACACACTGACTTTCCGTACCTACCGAGCGCGCTTCCGCTCAAAGATAACGCAGTGACGCAGAGAGGCGTGCTTATTCAGTGGTATTTTGCCTACGACTCTAGAAGTTCTAAGATGCACGGCTAACAGATACTTATGGGATTAAATATAATGACCACCATAAAACGCTTTGGTACCCTTAGTTCTTTATCAAAAATATATTACTTGACACCAAAAAAATGAAATCCTAAAGTTACAATAGTATTTTAGTTACGACTGTACTTTAAATTGTATTCGAACACCAAATGTAGTAAATGATAACCAAATCTTAGCGAGCAAATTAATGCGCTCTTTTTAGCCCCGTAGAGCAAGATGATACTTTGTCTAATCAACAATCTATCTTAGTGGAATTTTAGGGCACCCCGGGTCGGATAGATTTAGGTTAGAAGAAGGTGGCGGGGTCGTAGTGAGCGAGCGAACACAGACCCCGTCACCTTCTTCGAGGTTATTTTTTTTTAAACCACCCAGAAGTAGGAGCCCCGCGTAGCGGGGCTCCGTCGAGCTGCTGCTTGGCAGGTAGTTAACCTAACCTCAAAATTTTAACTACTGATATCTCCGTAACCATGGGGTTCTGCCGATGCTTTATTTGGATTCATTTTGCTTAAATAGGATAGCGAGATGTTAAAACTGGTTATAATTTTACATTAAAATGTAGGTTTAATTTTGGTGATCATTTACTATTTTTGTCTTTTATATGTTACTATATCTGGTGGTAAGTTAAACATAAGCCGATACTTATTATGTTTCGTGTAAATCTCAAACTTTATCATTAGTATGTAATGTACCTAGGTAGGTGTAGAAAAGGAAACAATACAACAAAAACAACAACAGGTTATAAAAACTAAATTCATTAAAATACTGCTGTTTTTCGATTATTTCATAACATAAAGTGTATATTACAAAAGAAATCAAAATACAATTTATGATAAATGCTATATCTGATTTTTCTATAACTATAATGAGGTAAAAATCAGTTTTTTTATTCCTTTGTTTGTAACGAAAAAACTCAAAAACAAATAGAACGATTTAAAAAAATTAAATCTTTGAATATTCATAGTCAATGACTTAATTTTTTTTTTTAAATCGTCATAATTTGTGAAATAAGGGCAAGTACCAATATAATAGTGTGAATTGTATACATATGAGTATGTGGCCCCTTCGAAGTGATCTGGCGTGATCTTATGTTATGAAATGGTGAAACAATAAACAGACATGCGGTTACAGCAATCCCAAAAGATTTGCTGTAATGTCTAGGGTTCCGCAGTAGGTACCTCAAAAGTAAAAAACGGAACGTATATATTATAGGATCATTATGTTGCCGTCTGATTATATGTCTCCCTTTATTTCGGGAACGCATGGATTTATAGAGTTGAAATTAAAGCCATATACTGAGGTCTGCGGATCCATGATGACCATACGTCTAAGTTAACGAAAACCAAAAAAAAAAAACCGGCCAAGTGCGAGTCGGACTCGCTCATGAAGGGTACCGTAGCAGCAAGTAACATAATATAAAAATTCTTGTAGTTCGTTGCAACTTTGATCGATATTTTAATAATAGTGTATTTTTTTAGATTTATGACGTACTAAAAAAAACTTCTTACTAGATCTCGTTCAAACCAAGTTTCGTTGGTGGTTTGCATGGCCGCATGGTAATGTACATCATATATTTTTTTTTAGTTTTATCATTCAGACGGGGGGGACCTGCGCCTTTTTTTTTTGTTGTGTGGCCTCTCTTAGGTCAACCTAGGAGGTTGTCGGCTGCTTAACCGGACTTGCCTGTGGTGGCCTTGACCTCTAATCAAAGCCTTCAGCCAGGGCTTACTATACTAACTCCGCCTGCACCCGCACAGACTTTTATATATATTCGCTCTCAATATTGATAATTTTATTTAGTAAATATTGATTGATTTACGTAAGCGATGTTCACTTTGAAGAATATTTAACCACCAATTTTTCTGTGTAAAAATAATTCTAAAGATCCAAGCCGTTTCGAAGGAGTAGAGAAAAGTAGCGAAATTCGTAAAATATTTTTTTTAGACAATAGTATTAATCGCACGAAAAAATCACGTTGATATTATTGTTCATGAATCTATAACATATATTTTTTTCAAAACAATTGACCTAGCCTTTACGGAGGAGTAAGTCACACACACTCAGAAACTCACTGTTTTATGGCACTTTTCGGGCGCTTGGCCCTTAATTTGATATTTTTATACAAGTTGGCTTAGTGGTCTATGTAAAGACTGACGCAGTAAGGCACGAGATTAAATCGCAAATCTTGTCTATTTTTTTGCTTTCTATTTAAAACATTTGCAAAACGTTTTAAATAGAAAGCAAAAAAGTATTGTAAGTAACAATCAACTAACTAAACATTCTTCAAACATATCTGGAATAATTTCGCTTGATTTGTAATAAGTGGGTAGTCAAAACAATTAGGCATATTCATCATAAAACTGGTATTCAAATGTTACTTATTTAAGGTTACAGAAATAAAAATGAACCGTTCTAATAATGCAAAAACCAGTCGACACTAATTGCAGTGACGTCGTGTAAACAATTTTTAGACCATAGCATTTGCTAATTTTGCTATGTGGTTAATAGCATTGAAAATTCCGGAAAGAAACCATTGTTTCTTTCAATGAAAAAAACAAATTGTGTTTTTTTTTCCGTTTTTTTCACTTGTTGCATTGAAATTTTGCGTAAAAAATCGTTTGGGAACAAAATAAAAATCTTTCGAACGTTTTATTCATTGTTTCGGTTAACTTCATGAAAAATGAAAAAAAAAAACAAGTTTTACTGAATTGAAATATATATTATAGTGGGCGAAAATATATATAATAATACAAATAATAATATCTAGCTTTCCTCAGCCAAAATCTCGATTTCACTGTCGTCAGCTTGATCAGAATCGAGCTCCCTCAAGCCTCCCCCAAGTGTCACCATAATGATCGGTGCTCACAGTTGGACACACGCCTCTCCCAAGTATCGCCATTTAGGGCTATAATGACCTATGCCTACTGTTGGGCATAAGCCTCCCCTAAGTGTCACCACCTAAGTGTTATAATAATTGATGCCCACTGTTGGACATAAGCCTCCCCCAAATATCACCGCTTAGGCGTTATAATGACTGATGCCCACTGTTGGACATAAGTCTCCCCTCGCTATAATGACCTGTGTCTTGTGATGGACATAAGCTTCCCCCAAGTTTCACTATTTAGGCGTTATAATGACTGATGCCCACTGTTGGACATAAGCCTCCCCCAAGTATCGCCATTTAGGCGTTATAATGATTGCTGTCCACTGTTGGAAATAGGCCTCATAAACTAGTGCGCCTTACCATCAGATTGCGTCATCTAGATCATATTACTTAAAAAAAAACTTTTTACAAAAAAAAAAATAACCGACTTACTAAAAAAAAACACTAAAACTATCAAAATAACTTTAATTTCGGAAGTCGGTGTTTCTGTAATAGTTTTGCCTCTTCGTTATTTAACACCGACTTCCGAAATTAAAGTTATTTTGATAGTTTTACTGTTTTTTTAGTAAGTCGGTTATTTTTTTTTTGTAAAAAGTTTTTTATTTCACACTTTTTAGTTGCAATACACTTACAGCCAGAGTACCTTTTTCTTATGACAATTCCAATTAACTCAAACCCTGCTAGGATACATTGTTTTATTATGAAGTTCCCGTGTCTACCTTTCGGCTCCATCATCATCAGATCAGTTCGATAGTACCATAGAGCCAAAATGCATCTCATGACAATTCTAATAAGCCCAAACACGGCTAGGATACATTGATTAATTACGGAGTTCCGGTGCCTATCTTCTGGCTCCATCATCATCATCAGGTCACATCGATGATACCATTTTCAACATACCTATTCAGAACTATTCATTTATTTGTAACTATGTTCATTGGGAGATCTGTGTGAGTATGAACTTCCGTTGGCCATTTCTGATCGTCTTCACCGTTAATCCGCCACTGGCACTATTGAAACAAATAAACTGTTTTGTCATGTTCAAAATTGTATTACCTGCAATTAATTTTATCCGGTCATTAGCAATTTTAATATATTCACTTCTTTTATGTGTTTTACCTATAGTTATTTAAATTACGTCTATTAGACGAATACTTAAATTATATCTTTTTATGTAAAATTGTAAATATTACTTATAATATTATAAGTAATATTTAGTTGTTTTTCATTAATGTTGTTATTTATTTTTAAATAAATAATTTAAATTGATTAATTTAATTGAATATAAATTTTAATTTTATTTAAAAAACCAATTCAGTATTCTAAACAAACCTACTAAAAGTAGCGTGACGGATTTCAACTTACGACCACGTCCACATAAATCTACAGTTACAACCATTAAACTACAGTGTTACTACTACGAGTGGTCAATAATAAGCTCCTGGCATACCTGGAAGCTAATGACATCCTCAGCGATCGTCAATACGGTTTTCGCCGAAATCGGTCAACTGGCCGTATGCCATTCACATCTGGAGCGAGGCCATCGAGAAGCATGGGGAAGCACTTGCAGTCTCCCTTGATATCTCGAAGGCTTTCGACAGGGTCTGGCATGATAGCCTTATTGCTAAGCTTCCTTCCTTCGGTTTTCCCACTGGTCTGTGTAACTGGATCGCTATAGTTATTGATGGCTGCTCGTCCGGGCAAATGAATATTAATGCCGGAGTCCCTCAGGGGTCGCTGCTCTCTGCAACACTGTTCTTGCTGCACATAAACGATCTACTTAAACTCGGTACCTTTGGGTATGCAGACGATAGCACTGTTGCTGAGAGTTACGTGTCCAGTGCACGTACTAGTGAGTCACAGATCCAGTCTTTGAGGGAAGCTATGGTTGAGCGCTTGAACTTGTCCTTGGAGGCAGTATCCGATTGGGGCGATGCCAACCTGGTCAGGTTCAATGCTGCTAAAACCCAGGCGTGTCTTTTTTCCGCCAAACGAAGCCAATTTTACCCGGCTTCTATATTCCGGGGTGTGACCGTGCCGATAACTGACGGCCTTGAGCTTCTTGTGGTAAAGTTATTATCTACCCTCAATTTCGGCTCTTACATCGAGGCAAAAGCACAACAGGCTGCCAAAAAACTGGGGATCTTAGCTAAAGTGAGGCGGTACTTCACTCCTCAACACAGGAACAGCTGCTCAACCTATACCAAGCGCAAGTTCGATCGTGTATGGAGTACTGCTCTCATCTTTGGGATGGGTCTGCCAAGTATCAGCTTGATGCTCTGGAGTCGATTGAGAGGCGAGCCAAGAGGATCATCGGTGATGATGCGCTTGTTGTGTCAAAGCTCCAAAGCCTTGAGCATCGACGCCGAGTTGCTGGCCTGGCGGTTTTCTATCGATTACACTTCGGTGAGTGTGCGTTGGAATTGCACAATTTAATACCGCCAAGTCCGTTCCATCATCGGAACACTAGACGTACGGCGTTGCGCCATCGGTACATGGTGGATATCCCACCCATTCGTACAAAGCGTTTTGGAAACACATTCATTATGCGTACAGCTAAAGAGTGGAATTCCCTGCCGGAGTCTGTGTTTCCTGATAGCTACAACCTAGGGGTCTTTAAGTCGAGAGTGAATAGGTTACTTCTAGGCAAGCGTGCTCCATCGTCGGCCACATCATCACTTACCATCAGGTGAGATGGTGGTCAAACGCGAGCCTATCAATAATAATAAAACAAAAAAACTACACTTCTGGACACATCTATTGGCCCACCTTAGAGTTTAGGTTTCGATGGCCCCTACCGAAATATGATTGCTAGATTGAACAAAAACTGTTGATGCAGTTTTAAACCTGATACATTTTACCATCTTTTTCGATCGTATTGTTTTAAATTTGAATTCAGGATACCATACGACATGGAGCTACGCCTAACAAGTCGGATATGCGCCTTGTTAAAGGCAATTGATTTTTGAATAAAAAACATGTTTTATCAAATAAAGGTTTAATTTAATAACGCGTGTTGCCTCCATGGGCATCTACCACAGCTCTCATACGATTAGGCATAGAGTTTATCAACCGCTCTATGAAATTTTGAGGGATCATCTCCCATTCCTCTTCTATGGCAGTTTTCAACTCCTGCATCGTCTGGGCAACTGGCTGACGAGCCCTAACACGTCTTTTTAGCTCGTCCCACATGTGCTCAATGGGGTTCATGTCTGAGCTTCTGGCTGGCCAGTCCATAACTGTGATGTTCACATCCCGAAGATATTCCCTGACGATGCCGGCCGCATGGGCTCTTACATTATCATGCATAAAAACGAAATTTGGGCCCACATAGTCTGCGTATGGTATCACGTGAGGTTCTAAGCACTCACGAATGTACCTTTCAGCATTTAATGTTGGCAGCCGTGGTCCTGTAACAACCTCAAGTTGAGTTTTGCCGCTCGCGGATATACCGCCCCAGACAGTCCATGAGCCACCGCCATAAGTAACCCTCTCTTCAAAGTAGCATTGTGCGAAACGCTCTCCCTTACGTCGGTAGACCTTCTTCCTTCCATCATTGCCATGTAACACTTTTAGACTCATCAGAAAAGAGTACACGGCTCCAATCTTGCTGTGTCCAATTTAAATGACTGCGTGCAAAATGAAGGCGCGCTGTTCGGTGGGCTCGCGTTAGTTTGGGCCCATTAGCTGGTTTGTGTGGTACCATATCGCGTTCTTTTAACCTTCTCCGAACAGTTCGAGCGCTCACAGATACTCCGTGGAAGTCGCGAAGGTGGTTTTGTATCTCAATGGAGGTAAGGTGACGATTTCTCAAGCTGTTCGTCACGATGAATCGATCCTGCCTTTCAGTTGTGACCCGAGATCATGGCCTTCCTTGGCGACGAACAAAGCCGCCAGTCTCTAGGTACTAGGTACCTCCGATAAACATTTCGGACCGCAGATCGACTTAAGTTGAGCACTCACGTTTCTTTGGCTGTGTCCGGCCTGAATAAGTGCCACAGCTTGTGCGGCGACTTCAGGTGAAGTATCCATAGATTATTGATAGAACCTCACCTTAATGTTAAGAATAAGTAATGTTTGTTGCAAAACCAAAGATATCAATCACTTTTTCAAGAATTAAATCCAAGTAAACCAATAAAACCAAGTTTTCTTAGTATTCGATTGTTTGATATCAACAAACAGGCTCCAAATTGTCTTTTGTTTCTTTAAATTCTGTGTTCGAAATTCAAAAAAAGACTATTGAATGAAATTGTGAATGTGCCAGGTTCAAAACTGCATAAAAACTTTTTGCTCGACCTAATATAAAATTTTTGCTAGGACCAAACGAAACTGAAAATACAAGGTGGGCCAATAGATGTGTCCAGAAGTGTATTTCGACTTAAGGAATAATGTTGAAATTAACAAGTGTATTACGTAACAGGACCGTATTCACATCCTTACTTACTTTAAAGTTACGCCTTAAAGATCAAATTGTCATAACACTATTCTATAATATTTGACCACTTACCTACCTCGTTTTACTCATTAAAATTAGCCCCGAATTGAATACCACTTATCTTCTGCTAATTGCAGAAGGTTCAAATTCGTCTAACTTTTAGGAGTCTTATCTACCTTCTACCGCCAGATGGGTCAGAGTTCTGGTTCCTCTGTGCTTTTCGTAAGTTATGAATAACAAAAAAAAAATCGACTGGATTTATATCGAAGCTGACAAGTGGATATTTAATTGTAATATAAAATTATAACTGGCCTGTTAGTCTATTCGTTAGTGGCCCTGACTGCAATGTCGGGGTCGTGGGTTCGATTCCCAACCAGGACAATGGTTGTGTGTTGAGCACGATCATTTGCTGAATCGGGATACCTACGTCAGTGCGAACATCGAAGTTGGTTTCTTCGAAAACTTTTCAACGATATCTCTATACTGCGACGCCTTGTTAAGTCGACTTTTTGTTACTGCGATGGTTCGTTACATCGAAAAACTTTACTGCGAACGATTTTAAAGCGAAAACATACTGCGAAGCCTTGTTCAATCGATGTCTTGTTACTACGATGATAATTATGTCATTTAGGAATAAATACGTAACTTTTAATTTCGTTACGATTTTCAACACCTAACGTTTGTTTTTAGAATGTTTTTAACCGACTTCTAAAAAAGGAGGAGATGTTCGCGCATAACTTCGTCACTTGGCAATCGATTTGAAAAATTCTTCTTTTGTTGGATAGGGTATACTTCCCAAATGGTCCCATAGTCACCAAGTCGGGATCTGATGATGGAATCTTGGCGAAATCAAGGGAACTCCTCAAATATTATAGGCAACCATATAGTTCTTTTGGTATTTTCATCAAAGACTTAAGCATTTATAGTCAAAACATGAAATTTGATGAAGTGGAACTGGTGAAGAAGATCAGAAATGGCCAACGGAAATCATACTCACACAGATCTCCCAATGAACATAGTTACAAATAAATGAATAGTTCTGAATAGGTATGTTGAAAATGGTATATTCGATGTGATCTGATGATGATGATGGAGCCGGAAGATAGGCACCGGAACTCCGTAATTAATCAATGTATCCTAGTAGGGTTTGAGTTAATTGGAATTGTCATGAGAAAAAGGTACTCTGGCTGTAAGTGTATTGCAACTAAAAAGTGTGAAATAAAAAACTTTTTACAAAAAAAAAATAACCGACTTACTAAAAAAAACACTAAAACTATCAAAATAACTTTAATTTCGGAAGTCGGTGTTTCTGTAATAGTTTTGCCACTTCGTTATTTAACACCGACTTCCGAAATTAAAGTTATAATATTGGAATAACGCAAATGTCATTATGCTGACGAAACCAAGCCTGCACACTGTGCGAACGGAGCATTGGACAATTATCCTGCACAAATGTTATCTGTAGCAATTCTTCGCTCGGATACACAGTTCGTACAACATTGTCTCCTCCAGCACTTCTATATAATTTCCACTATTTGCTCGACTTGGTATTCTCACTAGCTCTCCAGGATCGGCTGTACTCATCCATCCCCACATGTTCACCCGTTATATGGCCAGATTGCCTATTGGGGACTATGTGATCACTCGTGTATCGTGTATTATCTCGACGCCACAAACATAATCGACCGTGTTCACTGGACTTAAAAGTTTTTTCATCAGTAAAGATGACATTACTCCAATCAAAGTTCATATCCCATAGCAAACTGCAATCTTGCTCTTTTATGGTTTTCCGTAAGCAAAGGTTTCATAGCATGCCTCCGATAACGCAGCCCTTCACTATGAAGAGCACGACGGACAGTGTCGACGCTTGTGTCAAATAAACGAGCATAGCAGCATGTTTATCAGTTTTGGTCTACCAGTTCTTTGACGGTGTTTCAACGAACCCTCTTCTTTAAATCGTCGTAGGAGTTTTTTTCTTATTAAAAAAGTGTAAAAATATATAATCAATTAAATAAATAAAATAAAATAAATAAATTAGGCAGGTAATACACCATTACTGATCTAAGGGCTGTTGCAAAAGTTGCTTTCGAAACTGAGCCAGGGTATTGGAGAAGATGTCAATTAGGATTCTACGTAGGTCATTGGACTCACTCAGCTGACGTTTCCTAAAAGAAATTCATTTCGTACATGCGTAAATTAATACGAGTTTAAAAAAAACCGGCCAAGAGCATGTCGGGCCACGCTCAGTGTAGGGTTCCGTAGTTTCCGTCACAAATTCACAATAAGTGTACCCACTTATGAGGTTAGAAAAATGCCTGCATATACGATTATACTACAAACTTAGTCCAGAAATTATTTTGTAGAACCCTTGTCTTTTTTGTACAAAAATTGTTCTTTCCATCAAGTTCAAAATAATTTTCCTAGAAAGTCCTTATAAAGTTCTACTTTTCAGAATTTTTTCATATTTTCTAAACTCTTGGTTCAAAAGTTAGAGGGGGGGGGGGGGGGACACATTGTTTTTTGTTTTTTTTTGTGATTATTTCCGAAATTATTGACATTATCAAAAAATGATTTTAGTAAACCCCTATTCATTTTTAAATACCTATCCAACAATATATCACACGTTAGGGTTGAAATTTAAAAAAAATCACTTCCTACTTTACATATAGGGGGGCTACCCTAATAAAACATTTTTTTCCAATTTTATTTGACCACTTTGTCGGCGTGATTGATATAGGTACATATTGGTACCAAATTTCAGCTTTCTAGTGCTAACGGTCCCAGAGATTAAACGAGGACGGACAGACAGACAGACAGACATGGCGAAACTATAAGGGTTCCTAGTTGACTACGGAACCCTAAAAACGGTACTTTATTTTTTAATTTTATTTTTACAAATCGATAGTGTTTCATGTACCGGATCGACCCTCCACGGGATTAAAACGATCAAAATTTAACGGTGTATATTGGATCTGCAATCGAGTAATTCCCCGTCGTCGTTGATACTGTCACCTAACCATGTTTCTGTCCCAATGATTATATCGTAGCTCTTGTTATGGTAATAAATGTCGAATATAAAGCTTTAATACACGATTTTATGCAGGTGTTGGAAATGGTGAAATCAGAGTAACGTAACTGCTTCGAGGCTGCGTATTGGTTTTGCTGGCAGCCCGTCTCCATTCTGTATAAGGATGCGTCTACCTCGCACCCACACGTACTTGTAGCCTTTTTCACGTGCTGTTTTCCGCGTTGCAGGTACCGCGTTCCGGGTGAAAGATGCTCGGATACAAATATTGGCTTCTTTGGGCCCCCATACCCTAGAAGACTCGAGTTTAACTTCTCTGTTGGGTTTTCCTTGTTAAAATTCAACACAGTAGCCAACCTTCTCGTCTCGGGCAGTTACGCTGTTTAACTTTACAATCACGGTTCTAAGACTGCTGTTTTTGGAGTCCAGTTTTCTATCTCGCACAGCTGATATAATATCCGTTTCTTTAAGGGTGCTTGAGACCACCCTTCCCAGTTGCATCTCGGTTTTTACTAAATTCTCAGATTTATTCTCCGGCACTCCGTTGACTGTTGACTTCCAAATTATGCTGGCGTGAGTTCTATTCAAACACATTTACTCTGGTAGATAAATTGGTCATCGCATTTTTGAGTTACTCGAACCCGATTCACGTAATCAAAACCGTAACGATATCGTAGCGATTTAGTCGTTTAGACCATTTCCGTATTCACGTCCATCAATCGAATTTGAACGACACCGATTTTAAAGTCGTTTAGTCGAAGAGTAGATTTAAAAAAAAAAAACTGTTTCTCATTATCCTAGTAGAATACTTATTATGTAACTGGAAATAAGTCGTCGATAGATTATTTAGTTTCGAGCCAGTCAGTTGTCGTTCTATCCAATCCCGATTAAGGAACACGTGAATACCGCTCCAGGTCTGGCAGCTATGGCTATAAGTGAGAAATGGTACGATTCCTAAATCTAGTAGGTACTGTTTTTAAAACGAAGAAAAAGAAAAGAGGTACCTAATACGTAGTCTTTTATAAGAACTAGAAATTGAGATAGATGAGGAGTGATGTAGATATAACAAAATATATATGAACTACATAAATTATATGAAAACGATTATTTTATATTAGGTACTTAATGTTATTAATGTACCTTTCATTCACAATTTCACTATTTAATCATTTCGTTTTTCTGTCGGTCTACTATAGGTCGAAATAATGATGTGACATGATTTCGTTTGTTGGAATATTGTGGTTCAATTCTATAGAAACACTGAGTTTTAGTCAGTAAAAGTCTTAAACAACCTCCTGCAGTCCTGCCCCACTTAGAGCGAGAGAAATCATTTGATGATATTATAAACATAAAACATTGCACCTTTATTTCTGCAGATTATACGAATCCGCATCGAAATGGACAATAGGTAGGTACGTTTGAAAACATTTACTCAAAAAAAACAAGAGTAGGTACATTTTTGACTACCAATAAACATAGAGAGGGCTGTGAATTTGTTAAAATTCTATATTCGGACTTTACGGCTTCTAACCAACATAAAAAGATTCGAGATCTGTGTCAGTGTTGACATCTCAATGACAGCCGGAACCTGCCGAATTTGCTGCTTACCTTAAACATCACCCCGTTCAGCTTCCGCGGACAAGTAGGTACAGGACATGACATCATCAAGACAAAATAGTGCGAAGTGTTATTGTTATGTATGCTATACTTACATATCTCATACATTTTTAAATATTTCTTAATACACAAATATTATAAAAATAGTAAAAAAATATTAGCCCAGCGGCTTCGGGAACAGGGTTCAACTATCGGTGGTCTAGGCACCTGAGAGAGGAATCTCCTAACAATGCGTGCCGTGTCTTGATCCAGCTGCCTAACGAGAGCCTCCTCAGATGTTGTTCGAGGCTCTGAGCTATTAAGCCTTTGGCCATTACAACTATCGGCACAATGATTGCTCTATCCACTTCCGACAACCTCGCGAGCTAAGTCAAGATAATTAATTTGCTTATCTTTCGCAGCTTTCACGAGGTTTTCGTCGTGAGGGACCGCTATATTATTATTAGCCACGAGTTCCTCCACAAGGGTAACAATTATTAAGGCCAATGTTTGTACCTAACCTACGTATGTTTGTGTGTGTGTATTTGTTACTTCACTCTCTAGTTGTTAGGTACACTGGTAGACCATTCGGTAGTAGTGTAGGTAGACTATTCTATTCTTTAATTTCACGCTTCTTATTCCGGGCTTTTATAATATATAATTATGACGGAACAAACTCCGTCATAATTTTCTACTATCACGTGAGCGAAGCTACTGGCGTAAGTTAGAGAGTAATAAAATACTAGTTAATTTGATTTGAGTGTTGTATTTAAAATGTAAGTTATAATTTGTTGATGGTTTGAGGTGTGTCCTCGCTATGCCGGGTCGTGCTTGTCGGTGAGCGGGATGTCGTGGTCGGCAGGCGCGCGCACGCCGGCGTCGTCGGACTGCGCGCGCGCAGACAGCACGAAGCGGTGCAGCAGCGCAGCCAGCGCCGCGCCGCCTAGCGGACCCGCCCAGTACACCTGCACACAGCACACAACACCCATCACTTAACACGTCTATTTGCGCGCCCAACATTTTCAACTGACTTAAAAAAAGGAAGGTTTCTCTATTCGGATATACTTACGAAGAAACAAAATAATATAAATAATCAATTTATTTTTGTCATTACATGAATAAGTTAACAAGATTTAATTTGCTTTTTTTCCGCGCAGGTTAAAGGAGAAGCAAAGGCATGAAGCCGCTTCCATTTTATTTCCATTCATATTAATTGAACAAAATTCAAATATTTTTGAGTTTACAACATAACTTAAATATTATATATAATTTCATAGATAACTGTTTTGTGTAAACTTATTTTCTTCTTACTCTTACACTCGGTGTCTAAGTATGTGCATCTCTGTTTTTTCAACTCTCTTTTCACATGTATGCTGGAAGAGATTTCTATAGAATTATGCATCACTTTTGTACCTAGGTACGTATTTTTCTGTTTCTTTTTTCCTGATCTTTATTTAATGTGTCTACATGAATAGTTAAAGATAGTTAGTTAATAGATCAATGTTAATCATTAGTAAAAGCATTGGTACTTAAATAATTATGTTTAAGTAAGTATTTACAGTATTATGTTCATAAAGATAAAAAAAAATACAAAAAAAAACGGGCTTCAATAAGAGATTTTTTTTTTTGCTAAAAGTTTTTTATTTTACACATTTTAGTTTCGCAACTACCTTTCTCTCATGATAATTTCAATTAACCCAAACACTGCTAGGATGCATTGTTTTACTATGAAGTTCACGTGTCCACCTTCCACCATCCGGATTATCATCAGATCAGTTCGATAGTAATTCTTATAAGCCCAAACATGGCTAGCATTCATTGATTAATTACAGAGTTCCTATGCCTATCTTTCGGCTCTATCATCATCATCACTTCGATGATACCATTTTCAACATAACTATTCAGAACCACTCATTTATTTGTATTGTCATAGTCGCTTAACCACAGATTACTGAATAGTTACTACGTAAGCATCTTCATTTTGATATACAGGGTTATTTGTAAAACACTAGAAACCTCTCAGGACTATGTTACTAACATCACAAATAACAACTTTTGTTTTACGACTTTTAAAAAATTATCATATTTTAGTTCATCGGATTTTTATACAAAAATAAAAATATTTAAATTGAACATTATAAATACTATGAACTCATGCAAAGTAAGCGATAATACAATAGCTGAGAGGGGAAGGGATCAGGCGGCGGGTGGTTCGATGCGCTTGCGTCGTATCATACAGACGTTACGTAGGTATAGCAAAATACAGAGTTGAAATGTGTTAGATAGAACAACGAAATCTTGAAGGTTTGTTTTTGGTAAATGATTGGAAATTAAATTTTGTAAAAAGTCATAGAACAAAAGGTTTTGTTTATCATGATACTATCATGATAAACAAAACCAGTACAGTCCACCAATACAGTCTTGCAAGGTTTTTAGTGTTTTACAAATAACCCTGTATATGTGAGTATGAAGTTCCGTTGGCCATTTCTGGTTTTCTTCACCAGTTTCACTTCATTAAACGTCACTTTTTGGCCTTATGAAAATACCAAAATTACTATATAGTTGCCTACAACTAACACCAACTAAACAACAACAACACAACTAATAAAACAACTAAAGGAAGAACTATATAATTGAGGAGTTCCTTCGATTCCTCATGGATTCCATCATCAAAACTGGATTTTGAAAAAAATAAGTGACCATTCTGGAAGCATATCCTTTAAGGAGGAAAACAATTCAAATTGGTCCATAAACGACGGAGTTCTGACGTAACAAACATGAAAAATAAAAAATACAACCGAATTGACGACTTCCTCCTTTTTTTGGAAGTCGGTTAATAATGAAGGCTTTTTAAAATGACCTCCACCAGGTGGCAGCACTGAGTCGTCAGGCCCAGGCATTAGTTAAATCTAAGTATCATTAGTTAAACTGTTGACGACATGTATACGATTTCTAAATTACCCACCCTCTCGTAAGCAGTACTCGTCTCAGTCAATACTCAATACCTACTCAATACTTTATTGCATTCCAGTACCTAAGTAGGTAGACCTCTCGGTTATGAGGCGCCAACTGGCGCTAATTGTGGCGTGCCCAGTACTGGGTTGCGACAGTTGCTGTCGCCATTCCACCATGAGATTCCGCCGGAACTCTGTCCGCCATGCGGCGACTTGTCGCGGCAGCAGAGTTTCGGCCTTGCGTTGCATTACCACGCGCAAGGACTCTTACCTCCAGATCCCATGATGGCAAGCCAGCAAGGAGGCTCGCCGCTTGTCGGGAAACCGTGCGGTATCTCCGCACCATCCGGATGACCATGACCTTCAGGCATGCGTTCAGTTTGGCCGCCAGTCGCTTTCACAATGGCGGCGTCCATACCGGTGTTTCGTAAAGGGCCACGGATCGAACGATACGCGCGTAGAGAAAGAAGAGGACGGATGGAGGCTTTTTGACTACGTAGGTTGGGCAGGAGCAGCTTTAGGGCACTCCCATGTCGTCCAATTCAGTTTGGGAGCCAGACGTCAGAAGTGCTCCTCGAAATTCCACCGGTGTCGAGCACGAGTCCCAGATATTGCGTTGTCGACTCGACACCGATGTGAACCCCTCCTACCATTATTTGGGAACTAATACGGATCCCTGCGGAACACCACACGACATCTCTCACCGTTTCCACTCTCCCTGGTGACCCCAATTGCAATTAAGGAACCTCCTCAAATATTATTTAAGCGTATCTACATATAGGTAGTGATTTTGGTATTTTCATCGAGAACTCAAGCAACTACTGTCAAAAAGTATCATTGGAGGAAGTGGTACTGATGAAAAGACCAAAAATAGCTAACAAAACTTCATACTCACATAGAGATCACAATGAAGATGGTTAACTATTCTAACAAAATTTTTTTTCTTAGGCTTGCGTTTGTCAGTTTTAGTTGTATTGAACTTGACCAGGGGCCTAAGTCTGCGTCGTTTTTTTTTATAAATTCGTCATTCCAACACGTTCCTATTGTCATTTTGCTAAAAGTTTGTAATTTGATAATTCATAATGATCGATCATTGATCGGTCAATGGTCTTGTAAAAGAATTGTGGTAGAATGAGAATATCGAGCTTAATAATGCAATCCGGGCCATGCTCAACATGCCTTGGCGGTGTAGCGCGTCTGGCATGATTGCCGAGAACAGAGTTGACGACTTCTATGCTGTAGTGAGAAAGCTGAGAGCATCGTTTCATGCAAGACTAATGAGCTGCAAAAACGTAATTGTAACCACGATTTTCAAAACACTATACATGACTTCTAAACATTTTATCATTATAAATTGAAATCTGACATTGATTTATTTGACATTTTTATAAAATAAATGAATTTCTTATTGTTATTATTATTATTCCTTTATTGTTATTTTATATACATGTTATACCTAATATATTTTTAAATATTCCTTGAAAAAACAATAAAAAAAACACTTAAAAATATAAAAAAACAGTATCTCACCGGTATCGGGAACAGGGTCCAAGCTATTGGCGGTCAGGGCTCCAGAGAAAGGAACCTTCTAACAATACGGGCCGTGCCCAGAAGAAATGCTCTCTGAATCATTATTATTATCACTGATCAAAGGAACTGTCAAAATTTTTGCAGATTACCGCATAGGTACGTCAGATATTCATTTTTCATTATGTAGGTACGAGATTACAATTCTATGCTATTTCTTTCAAGGGAGTGTTAGTGATTGACCATCGGAAAGTCATAATGACGCCGTTATATTGGTAGATTACCAAAACTTGTCAAAATCAACAATTATGAAATCAATGATAGACCATTCTGACACTATTGTAATAGCAGACTTTTGGCCCTGATCGGGGCGATGCCCGTATCGGAGCCCGCCTACAAGGACGAGTTCAAGCGTTTCACTATAGACTCTCGGAATTACTGGATCTATGATCCACTAGCTCGTGTCTCAGATTCATATTTCTCAAGAATAGTGCTGTCGTCTGCATACCCAAATTTACCGAGTTTATGTAGGTCATTTATGTGCAGCAAAAACCATGTTGCCGAGAGAAAACTGACCCCTAAGGACCCCGTCGTGGAAATTACAGACACAATAGAAAGACAATAGGTGCGCGGACGCCGGCGTTCGCTTGGGGTTTAATGAATTAATAAAATAACCACTCGGATGATCGATCCCTCAAGAAGTCTGCGATCCAATCACACCGACCAATGGGTAGACCGAAGAAAGGAAGCTAAGCAATAAAGCTTTCGAGCCAGACCCTATCGAAAGCCTTCGATACTTCACGGGTGACGTCTAGCGCTTGCCCGTGCTTCTCGATGACCTCGCTCCAGATGTGATGGCATACGCTAGAAGGTCCCCAGACCTAGACCACAGATTACTGACCTAGACCACCTAGACCTTTACACCATATGTAAAGTACGGAACCCTCAGTGCGCGAGTCCGACTCACTTTTTTTTTTAGTTGACTTCCTATATATATTTAATCATAAGAAACAATCAGATATTGTTACTTAAACAATTAATAAAATGATTCTAAGCATTTGTACAGTCAATTACTTATACTTGCTGTTTTAGGGAGAGGGGTATAAAAAAAGGGACCAATATGCCTCCTCGCCACATCCAGAATCATAATCTGCAAGCTTTTCTGAGTCCGAAACCATTCACAGAAGGCGGTCCTCATATTTTGCATACTCAACTCCCTGTGGCGCCTGCTCTATAAACAACAACTTTTGTTCCATGACTTTTAAAAATGTAAGTATCATATTTTAGTTCATCAGTTTTTCATATAAAAGTATAAATATTTAAATTGAACGTTCCAAATATTACGAAGAAGAATTCAATTCAATTCAATTAAAAAGTTTTTGATTTCACATATAGACTAGTGTCGATAATTTTTAAAACAAAAAAAACGAATAGTAGGATGAAACCCATCACAAAAGGAGGAGAATATTATAAAAATGAAAGGAAGAATAATTTACGGGCGATCTGAGGTCGGGAAGGGGGTGGGGGTGACTTTTTAAGGGGAAAAAACGGTTTTTCTCGATTTCCGGCAAAACTAAAAGTCCTATGGAAAAAAGTCAAATAGCAAAGTTGTAGGTAATAAAAAGATCTAAAACTTTTGTATTAACACTTTTTTCACATAACCTCAAAATTTATGTGAAAAATTCAAAAAACCATGTTTTTGGTTTTTTATTTTTATCTCTTTCAAAAAACAATATTTTATCACGAAATTTGGTGAAAACTTACCTTTTTATGTCCTAAATACGCTGTAATTTATTTGATTAGAAATATTTATTTTTTCACCTTATTTTGAATAAATATCGAAAAATCACCCTAATTTTCAATCGAAAAATCACCCGTCAAAATATCTTTTTTTTTCAAAAAGTTTATATGGTGTCTGTTCGTTGAAATGTCTACTTTCCGATGGTGAAAAAATATATATATGTTACCATAGTAAATCTTCTCAGCAAATGCAAAAAACCGAAAAAAAACTCGAATTCGAATTTTTTTTTCAATTATTATATTGAATGTAGAGCTATTTATTAAAATTTACACTTTAATTACTCGAAAAACGTAAAATTACATGTTACATAGATAACAAAAAAAATTGCAAATCAAAATATAGTACTATAATTAACAAACAAATAAGTTGATAAAATTAATACTTAATAAGACGTCTACAATATTTGGAGAAAAGAGTCGAATCTTCTTTAAGTTATATGCGTAGATGCCTATTTATAACTATTTTTAGATAACTTATATTTATCTGAGTGACCTACGAAAAATTTTAGCCCATCAAAAGGTATTTCATAGAGGAGTGGGGAAGGGGCTAGGCGGGTCCGGGTCTTACTACATACATACCTAATATATTATTTCCTAGCAGCTGTAACAACCGTTAGCCTAGCTAGTATTCGAAATACAGTATAGTATACAACATCGTTTAAAAAAATACACGTGCACGTTGAGTTTCTTGAAGATAATTGTGACAAGTTTACAAAAAAACTAAGAAGATTAAAAAAATAATAATCTCCTTTATTTTGCACAAACAAACTTAGTTACTCCCATATGATATATAAAATACACATCGTAAATATATTTTTACTAACTAACTTATGGCCTATTTTCATATATATTTCATATATTTTAAATATATTTTAGATACATTCAAAATATATCCTAAAAGACATAAAAACATAGCTAAAAATAAAATAAAAAAATTGAATATATCTGAAATATATTTGAAATGTATAATATATATATGAAAATCGGCCAAAAGTTAGTTAGTAAAAATATATTTACGATGTGTATTTTATATATCATATGGGAGTAACTAAGTTTGTTTGTGCAAAATAAAGGAGATTATTATTTTTTTAATCTTCTTAGTTTTTTTGTAAACTTGTCACAATTATCTTCAAGAAACTCAACGTGCACGTGTATTTTTTTAAACGATGTTGTATACTATACTGCATTTCGAATACTGGCTAGGCTAACGGTTGTTACAGCTGCTAGGAAATAATATATTAGGTATGTATGTAGTAAGACCCGGACCCGCCTAGCCCCTTCCCCACTCCTCTATGAAATACCTTTTGATGGGCTAAAATTTTTCGTAGGTCACTCAGATAAATATAAGTTATCTAAAAATAGTTATAAATAGGCATCTACGCATATAACTTAAAGAAGATTCGACTCCTTTCTCCAAATATTGTAGACGTCTTATTAAGTATTAATTTTATCAACTTATTTGTTTGTTAATTATAGTACTATATTTTGATTTGCAATTTTTTTTGTTATCTATGTAACATGTAATTTTACGTTTTTCGAGTAATTAAAGTGTAAATTTTAATAAATAGCTCTACATTCAATATAATAATTGAAAAAAAATTCGAATTCGAGTTTTTTTTCGGTTTTTTGCATTTGCTGAGAAGATTTACTATGGTAACATATATATATTTTTTCACCATCGGAAAGTAGACATTTCAACGAACAGACACCATATAAACTTTTTGAAAAAAAAAGATATTTTGACGGGTGATTTTTCGATTGAAAATTAGGGTGATTTTTCGATATTTATTCAAAATAAGGTGAAAAAATAAATATTTCTAATCAAATAAATTACAGCGTATTTGGGACATAAAAAGGTAAGTTTTCACCAAATTTCGTGATAAAATATTGTTTTTTGAAAGAGATAAAAATAAAAAACCAAAAACATGGTTTTTTGAATTTTTCACATAAATTTTGAGGTTATGTGAAAAAAGTGTTAATACAAAAGTTTTAGATCTTTTTATTACCTACAACTTTGCCATTTGACTTTTTTCCATAGGACTTTTAGTTTTGCCGGAAATCGAGAAAAACCGTTTTTTCCCCTTAAAAAGTCACCCCCACCCCCTTCCCGACCTCAGATCGCCCGTAAATTATTTTTCCTTTCATTTTTATAATATTCTCCTCCTTTTGTGATGGGTTTCATCCTACTATTATTATTTTTCACTTTTAATTATTTTTGAAGGCATCTACCCTGGTCTAATAGGCCTACATGGGCTGGGCACTTAGGTATAAAACGTCAGAAGCTAGTGCACGATTTCAAATTGGTAGTTTCCTATGGAAAAGAACCAGCAAGAGACTCAATGGATACTTTTTTTTTTTTTTAAATGGTTGTTCTTACAATATTTCCATTTTACAGTAGGTATTAACAGATTAATATTATGTAAGAAGAGTGTGTAGACCTATATTGAACTCAAAAGCACAATAAAAATAATCACTTTAAAAAAGTGAGTGAAAATATGAAGTAAATCTAAGAATTCGCACAGTCTACAGCGTTCTTCCATTTACATTATAAAAAAGAGGCTATTAAAAAAAGGCAGAAAAAAAATTACAACTGTCAATAAATGAGACGTTAGCAAAAAAAAACTAATGAATTTAAGGTGGTTGGGGTCAGATAGATTGTATAAATAATAAAAAGCTTGAAAAACTTATTTTTCATTACTCATACTCTGAAAAAAGGTCTGAAGTAGCACTGTATGTTTGATGGGCGATATAAATATCGACATTAAACCTCACAGTTCTGATCGCCGATCTGGGGATTACCTAAACTTGATAGCGTCACATGGTCTATTGCCAACGCATTTGTTTCCAACAAGAAATGACAACTGTTTGGATCATGTTCACATAAAGACAAAATGCTCATCCGTCACTTTAGTGGTTGAGAGTTACATAACTGATCACTGTCCGACGATACTCGCTTTATCTATGAAGAAAAACTTTAATAAACCTGCTGCTTTTCGTAATAAGATTGATTATACCGGTATTCGCAAAGCTCTAACACAGACTGACTTTTCGCCGGCCTTAACGTCACATGATGCTAATTTCGCTGCAAGTTTTGTAGTAACTCACGTTTCTAAAATAATTAAAGATAACACGTCCACGTTAAAAATACCACGTCATAAACGGAATATCAAGTCGTGGATTACGCCAGGCTTACTCCGATGTATCCGAAATCGCGATAGAATGCACATAGCACTAAAACAAGATGCCTCTAACGTTACGCTTAAAATATCATATCTAAGATACAGGAACTTTGTTATCAAACTTCTTAAAAACCAAAAAAGGATATATCAGGAAAACTTGCTCGTAAATGCAAAAAATAATACAAAGGCTACTTGGGAGGCTATAAAAACCATAACAAATACCAAATCAAAAGCATCAAAAGCTGATTTACTTTTAAAAATCAAAGAAACCCCTAACATGTCTGTCGATGCGGTTAATAATTTTTTCACTAGCGTGGGCAAGGAATTGGCTACTAAAATTCAGCCATCATCTTGTGTATCAACTACATACATGACCACAACCCCTCAATGCGATTCCATGGTGCTTTTTGATACAGACCATGACGAAATAGAAGCAGTCTTAAAAAATATGCGTAGGGATTGTGCCATTGGCATAGATGGCATTTCTGCTAATATACTGCAACAATTTTCAGATATATTTATCCCCATACTAGCACATATATGCCAGCTGTCTCTTTCAACTGGTGTCTTCCGGGACGTTTTTAAAAAGGCCATTGTACACCCAATTCATAAGGGTGGTGATGGAGATGTGTTGAATAATTATAGGCCTATCTCGGTGCTTCCAGCCATGTCTAAGGTTGTTGAGAAGATATTAAATAAGCGACTGACAAACTGACAAATATCTGGAATCCAAAGGCTCACTCAGGATCTCTAGTCATCAATTCGGTTTTAGAAAAAAGTTGTCCACAGAGGATGCAGTTTTATCATTTGTAAATGAAGCGGTAGCTAGCTTAGACAATAGAGAAAAATGCCTAGGTATTTTTCTAGATCGCTCCAAAGCTTTCGACACAGTCTCCATACCCATCCTTATGATGAAATTGGAGAGAATAGGTGTAAGAGATATGGCCCTAAAATTATTCCGAGATTATCTGACTAACAGGACACAGTCTGTTAAGATCGGGGACTACATCAGTGCAGAAGCTTCACTAGATTTCGGCGTACCTCAGGGAAGCATTTTGGGGCCCACTTTATTCACAATATATATAAATGACCTTTGTGAACTAAAATCACCTAATTGCTATATTCTGGCCTACGCAGATGACACTGCACTCTTCATTCACGGCCCAACTTGGGAAAGTGTAAGAGTTTCCGCGGAGACAGCTTTGAGCAGGGTCATGGCATGGCTGTCAATTAATTTACTTACACTTAATGTCAATAAAACAAACTTCATAACGTTTGCTCTAAAACAATGCATGCTCCCGTCATTTGATTCTTTTTATTTAAAAGCTCACACATGTGTAAGTCCAACAGCCAACTGTAGTTGCCCATTAATCACAAAAGCTACTAAAATCAAATACCTTGGGATCTGCTTAGATCAGTCTCCTAAATGGCAACCTCACATTGAGCATATTACTGCACGTGTAAGGAGACTGACCTATGTATTCAAACTCCTCAGTAAACCAGCCGACCTTAAAACACTAATGCTGTCATATCATGCCTTGTGTCAATCGTTAATAGCATACTGCATCACATCGTGGGGTGGCGCAGCTAAAACTATTCTCTTGCCCTTGGAGAGAGCACAGAGAGCTGTCCTCATGGTCATGACTAGAAAGAACTTTCGATACCCAACTTCACAACTTTATGCTGATACCTCTGTCTTGACCGTGAGACAGCTCTTTGTGTATCAGTTAACACTAAGGAAACACGTGACATTGACTTTCAATCCCTGTGTTTTTCGAAGTAAACGCCGGACGGGTAAAGTATGATCAGGGACTCCGCACAGAACCACAATGGCTAAAAGGCATTACCAAGTCATTAGTTGCTTCTTATACAATAAAATAAATAAAATACTTAACTTATACTCTCTTACTAAATTTAAATGTAAATCACAATTACAAAACTGGCTCCAAACCCTTAATTACATAGATACTGAAAATTTGCTGAACATAACGTAAAAGAAATGAACCCAAGTACCTAATCATAAAATAAACAATATTGTAACGCAAGCTGTCCTATATATAGTATTTACACTCGTCTACCATTCTGACACATTCATAATAACTCACACGCACACTCTTCAACATTCGCACTGACTCTCACAACACCCTCACTCTAATACATTACAATGTGTGGTGTCTCTTTTTGCATGCTTTTTATTGTCTTCACACTGACTCCCATTATACAGGCATGCCTATTATGGGAGCCTAGTGACCTCAAATACTTGTAACTATAATGCGCTGATTGATGTAAGTGGGTTGCGGGTGGGTGGTGCAACGGACCCTACCATAACACAGGTTAGTTCCTAGTATGGATTTGGGATTCGTTCTCTCACCCGTTCGCGAGCTGCATAATGTCTTTCAATTCTGTATGTAGTTATAAGTCTGTACTTGAAGTTTTATCAAATAAAGAATTTGAATTTGAAGTTGCCTGAGGAGCGGGCTGAAAGTGATACTTTTTATCCTCCAGTTTTACTTTACAACTGACAGCTGTCAAATTATTAAAAAAAAATTAGTTCAGTCTTCACATTTCTATTGAACCATGTTCCAATTTTCCATACAGCCAGTCAATCACAGCGCGATATAAAATAGAAATAACTTAAAGACAAGTATTAATTAAATAAATTTATATTTTAAGCGATTTATTTGTTCAACTATCTCTTTAAAATACTTTATTTTTAAAAGATTACAATTCATTTCAAATTTTTCATTAATGAGGCTAAATAGCTGGCCGGCCGCAGAAAAAAAAAACAAAATGGCGGGAAAGTGGCAATCAGTCGTTGGTTTTTTCGAGTTTTGTTTACATTTCCGTACAACGAGATTTGTATTAACACGTTATGTTTATCAGATTAAAATAGTGATTTAACGCCTAATTTCACAAGAGAACAGGCTAAAGCAGTAGTGGAATACTTTTACCGCCTAAATCAGAACAAAGATACCTACTTAAAATCATAGGTACGACGACTAAGGTTTTACAAACTTTTATTTTTAGTTTCCTCGTATTCGTAATGAAAAGCACAGTGTTTACCTCGGGGTGAAAGTAACCCATTTAACCCCTCGAATTAGCGACCTCGCTGCGCCGCCAACTCCTTCTCGGGACGAAATGAGTTACTTTCAACCCTAGTGTAACAATGTACTATTGTATCTAGCGGTCACTTTCCATATTGTTAATTTTTTTTTTTTTTTTTGGCACTGTTGCTCGATAAAATCAGGGAATCACCGGTGAACCCAAAGCGATTGCGTCCACCATGAGATCTGGAGGCAACATTCCTTGCACACATGTACGATTTGCGCGTGGAGATGCAAAGCCCGGGCGAAAGTCTGCTGCCGCGACAGATCGCGGCATGGCGGACAGAGCTCCGGTGGGATCATATGATGAAATGCGTCAGCGATTATCGCAGCCTAGTGCTGGGCACGCCACAATTATGGCGGTAAGTCCCGTTTTTGAAGCGTGGCTGGAAAGACCTCACGGAGTCCTCACCTTCCGCATGACGCAGGTTCTCACCGAACATGATAAGTTCGGGAGGTTCATGCACCGGATTCGTGTGGAAGTGACGCCCGGGTGTCGCCACTGTGCGGAACGCCTGGAGGACACGGTGGAAGTGTGCCCTGCTTGGGCAGAGTATCGCCGTGCCCTCGTGGGGGCCATCGGCGGCGTCGATCTCTCTTGCCGGGCCTTGGTACAGGCCATGGTCCGGAACGAGGAGGAGTGGCAAGCGGCAGCATCCTTCTGCGAAGCAGTAATGCTAGCAAAGGGGGAGGACGACCGCATCTGGCAACGGCGCTCTCAGCGTCCCAGCCACCGCCAGGATTCCTATCCCAATTTCCGGCCACCGTAGGCGCGGGCTTGCGGACAGCGAGAAATGGGTACCTAGCTCGCTGTCCGACCGACCGGTAACTGTCCGGACCGAGCCCAAGTCGTCAACGGCGCGCATTGTTCTCGCGCGTCGCAAGTAGTTGTCAGCAACAGCAGGGGCCCAAGCGGGTTGAAGCCTACTGGGGCCAGGGTTATCCGAAAGGTATAAAGCTCGACCCCGGTGCGACAGGCAAGAAGGAACGGGGTGGGTTTTTTAGTCAGTGAGAGTCTGACACTATCTTCCGCTCCGCCCAAGGGCGGGGATGTCATTGGGATTGGGCACGCCACAATCATGGCGGTAAGTCCCCTCTTTGAGGCGTGGCTGGAAAGACCTCACGGCGTCCTTACCTTCCGCATGACGCAGGTATTCACCGGACATGGTTCGTTCGGCAGATTCCTGCACTCGATTCATGAGGAAGTGACGCCCGGGTGTCGCCACTGTGCGGAATGCCCGGAGGACACGGTGGAGCACTCAGTCGAGGTGTGCCCTGCTTGGGCGGAGCATCGCCGTGCCCTCGTGGGGGCGATCGGCGGCGGAGACCTCTCGCGCCGGGCCTTGGTTGAGGCCATGATCCGGAGCGAGGAGGAGTGGCAGGCGGTCGCCGACTTCTGCGAAGCAGTAATGCTCGCAAAGGAGGAGGCCGAACGCATCAGGCAACGGCGTTATCGCCGCCGCCGTCAGCACACAGTTGAGGTGTGCCCTGCTTGGGCGGAGCATCGCCGTGCCCTCGTGGGGGCGATCGGCGGCGGAGACCTCTCGCGCCGGGCCGGGATTCTGATCCCGATTTCCGGCCATCGTAGACGCGGGCTTGCAGACAGTGAGCAATGGGTAGCTCGCTGTCCGGCCGTCCGGTAACTGTCCGGACCAAGCCCAAGTCGTCGACAGCGCGCACTGTTCCCGCGCGCCTCAAGGCGTTGTCAGCAACAGCAGAGACCCAGCCGGGTCGAAGCCTACTGGGGCCAGGGTTATCCGAAAGGGCGCTCGAGCCCCGGTATGAAGGCTAGAAGGAACGGGGTGGGTCTTTTAGTCCGTAAGAGTCTGACACTATCTCCCGCTTCGCCCAAGGGCGGGGGATGTCAATGCATGATTTTTCCCACCAAAAAAAAAAAAAATTTCATTGGGATGATTTTTTTCCAAATAAAAAAAAAATCGATCGCGTCGAATTGCATCGAGTTGCTTTCATAATTTTAATATTACATTCATATTAAAATTTCGCAAGGTGAATCTGAAATAAATAATTTATTATTATTCTATAATAATTTTTTAAACAATATTATTACATTTTTAAATATTTTTTAACAAAAATAAAAAATATTTAAAAACATAAAACTATAGTTATCCGCCGGTGTCGGGAGCAGGGTCCAAGTTACCGGTAGTTAGGGCTCCTCACAATGCGAGCCGTATCGAGGAGTACTGCCTTCTGTATCAGGCCCTTGATCCACCCATGTAACGATAGCTTTGACAGAAGGTTGTCGAAGCTTTTGGCTATAAGGCCATTAGCGGTCACGACAATCAGCACAATGATAGCTGAGTCCACATTCAACATGTCGACAACCTCCTGTGCTAAGTCGAGATATTTTTAACCGACTTCTAAAACAGGAGGAGGTTCTCAATTCGGATGTTTGTATTTTATTTTATGTATGTTCCCGCATAACTTCGTCGCTTGCCGACCAATTTGAAAAATTATTTTTTTGTTGGAAAGGGTATACTTTCCAAATGGTCCCATAGGCACCAAGTCGGGATCTGATGATGGAATCTTGGCTAAATTGAGGGAACTCAACAACTATATATGTAGTCATTTTGATATTTTCATCAAGGAATTGACAGTCGAAAAGTGACATTTGATGAGGTGGAACTGGTGAAGAAGACCAGAAATTGCCAACGGAACTTCATACTCAAACAAATATCACAATGAACATAGTTAAGCGACTATGACAATACAAATAAATGAATAGTTTTGAATAGTTATGTTGAACATGGTTTCATCGAAGTGACCTGATGATAGTGATTGAGCTGGAAGATAGGCACCAGAACTCCGTAACTAATCAATGTATTCTAGCAGTGTTTGGACTTATTAGAATTGTCATGAGATGCATTTAGGCTATATGATACTATTGAAGAGATCTGATGATGGAGCCGGAAGGTGGAAGTGTCTACTTCATAAGAAAATGATGTATTCTAGCAGGGTTTGAGTTAATTGGAATTGTAATGAGAAAAAGGTACTCTAGCTGTAAGTCTATTGCAACTAAAAAGTGTGAAATAAGAATCTTTTTATAAAAAAATAACGGACTTCACTAAAAAAACACTAAAACGATCAAAATAATGTTAATTTCGGAAGTCTGTGTTAAATAAGGAACAGACAATAACGAAAAATAAAAAATATTAATTATTTTTATTTTGATCGTTTTAGTGTTTTTTTTAGTGAAGTCGGTTATTTTTTAATTTGTTTCTTTTTCACGAGATTCTCCTCATGCGGGATGGTGACATCGACTATTACTGAGCCGCGCGCTAATCGGTCTATCGCCACAATGTCCGGATTATTGGCTAGAATAGTCCGGTCAGTAATGATAGACCGATCACAGTACATCGTGACATGGTCCTTTTCAAGAACTGGGTCGGGCACATACCTGTATTATGGTACCTCAGAATACACTAGGTTGTATTTGAAAGCAAGTTGCTGGTGAAGAAACCTGGCTACTTGGTTATGCCTGTGCAAGTATTCGCCGTTAGCCAGACGAGAACAACCGGAGATAATATGTCTGATAAAGTCACCCGGACGATGGCATGCCCCACACTAAGAGCGGGGGATGTCAATGCATGATTTTTTCCCACCATAAAAAAAAAAAAAATGCCCCACACAAGTCAATCGTCCCGTCCTTCATAATATGTCTCCGGTAGTTGTTCGTCAAGATAACTATTATTATTATTATGGTTTTTTGGGCAATTTTTATGGTGTTCTATCGGAACCTCACGGGTGTGAACCAAGGTAAGTTCCTAATAATTGAATTTAAGATGGTATAAAAAACTTTTTACAAAAAAAAAAATAACCGACTTCACTAAAAAAAACAGTCAAGCAAATCACGTCAAACATCTGGGCTAAACTGTCCAACAAGAGCCAGAGTTGAAACAAGCCGTCACTTATAGCTAATGAGGTGTTTACAAATGTCAGACTTACCCACTGGTAGTCCCAGTGGCCGTGCAGAAGAGCAGGCGCGAAGCTCCGCGCCGGGTTGATGCTAGCACCCGTCGCATGCCCCTGGAAGCAGCAAGACCGATGCAGTCAGTACATTACATACTAGTTGCACGAACACGTCATGTTACGTAAGCAAAACGGATTCAGATTAAAAAATTAAAATTAAAATTGTTTATTGGTTACATTACAAATGTGAATGAAACAGCCCCAGTAAGTTATTAATAAAACTTGTGTTGGGGTCGTTTCGCTCCTTCCCTTGGTATTTAACAATATTGAGACTTAGTGCTTAAAAAATAAAATTAAATTAAAAACCAAATTTTAAACAAACAAACAATAACTAAAAAATATAATTAATAACCGGCCAAGGGCGTGTCGGGCCACGCTCAGTGTAGGGTTCCGTAGTTTCCCGTCCGTCACAATAAGTGTACCCACTGATGAGTTAAAAAAAAATGCTTGCATATACGATTATACTAGTACAAACTTGTCCAGAAATTATTTTGTAGAACCCTTTTGTCTTTTTTGTACAAAAACTGTTCTTTCCATCAAGCTCAAAATAATTTTCCTAGTAAGTCCTTATAAAGTTCTACTTTTCAGATTTTTTTCATATTTTCTGAACTTATGGTTCAAAAGTTAGAGGGGGGGACACATTGTTTTTTTACTTTTGGAGCAATTATTTCCGAAATTATTGACATTATCAAAAAATGAGTTTAGTAAACCCCTATTCATTTTTAAATACCTATCCAACAATATATTACACGTTAGGAATATTATTTTCTACAGTATGCCAAGAATTTAATAAGGTGTGTCCAGTTAAAAAAAGTTCAAATCGGTAATAAATCCAAATTTAATGAATGGGCTACTGATGGAATAAGAAAAAGCAGAGACACTTTATATCAGCTATATCATGAAAAATCCTTGTCGCCTGATCTTAATTTGCATAACCATGTTAGGCTGTATTCGAAGATATTCAAAAGAGTCTGTGCCCAAGCTAAATCTAAATCAATAAGTAAGATAATTGGAAATTCTAATAATAAAATAAAAGCTGTCTGGAAGGTCATAAACAAGGAAAATGGAAAGACAAGCCAACGAGATCGGAATGAATTCTCAATAAAAAAAAAATTAAATCTATACTAATATTATAAAGCTGAAGAGTTTGTTTGTTTGTTTGTTTGTTTGTTTGTTTGTTTGTTTGTTTGTTTGTTTGAACGCGCTAATCTCTGGAACTACTGGTCCGATTTGAATGATTCTTTCAGTGTTGGGTAGTCCATTTATCGAGGAAGGCTATAGGCTGTGTTTTTTTTTGTTTCAAAATTAGGGATCTGTAATAAAATTGCTATTTTGTAACACAAGGTGTAAAATCGAAAACCTATTTTTGCGTGCGATGCAAAAACTATTGACAATGGAACAAAATGAAGTACTACGGGTTTGTAGATCCCATTAAGACCTACAAAAAAGTCTGCGAGAACATATATCTAGCTATCATGGTTTAATCACAATAACCGATTTTGTGTTCAAAATAATTATTAAATCGTCTGAATAAAAAAAACTACGTTAAATATGTATCGTAATATTAATCTTTATCGAAATTAAGCATTATGTTATCAAGAGTATTTATGTAGAAGTAAAATACTTTTTGTTTCATGTCAATCGGATATTTCGTTTAAAAGTTATCACGTGTGTAAGATGTTAAGAGCCATAGTTATGGGCCATAGAGTTTTTTATCAACATAAAATCCTGTAATAATCTTTTTCGAAATATATTTGTTGATGATTGTAAGTATAAGATCTTTGAAGAGTATAATAAATACATATATGAACGCGGTAATTTTGGGAAATACTGATCTGATATGAAAACTGTTTAAATATTCAATAGTCCATTTATTGAGGGAGGCAATTATAGGCAATATTTTATCTCAGTATTTTCACGGAAACGAGAAAAACGCGGGTGAAACCGCGGGGCACAGCTAGTTGATAATAAAATCGTCTCGGATAGGTCAAAAGTAGCTGAGACGTTCGAAAACTTTTTCACCAACATTCCAATAGAAGTTACGAAATCTCTCCTTTCTTCGTCTTTGTTAGCTGAATCTTTTTAAAAGAACATTTCACTAAGGATATACCAAACTTTGAATTTCAGCGTATTTCTGTGGATACAATAATAAAAACATTCAAAAGTCTTAACATAAAAAACACTGAAGACTTATGGGGTATATTCGTTAAGATTCTTGGAGAAATTATTGAAACAATTGCTCCTGTCCTAACAGGCATATTTAATCAGTGTTTAGACAGTGGTACGTTCCCTGGTAAATTGGTCATTTAATGAAACACAGTAAAGTAGTACCAATTTTTAAATCAGGTAGTAAGAATGATCCCTCTAATTATAGACCAATATCTATGCTTCCAGCATTGAGTAAAATCTATGAAAAGACCATGCTCGATCAGATGTTGTTTAATTTTAATTCAAATAGGATTCTGCATAGTCATCAGTTTGGTTTCACGAAAGGAAGGTCAACAATAGATGCAGGAGTGAAACTCATCAGTCACATTTTGGAATCCTGGGAGAAGTCCCAGGATGCTATTGGCATATTCTGTGACCTCTCTAAAGCATTTGACTGTGTTGACCATAATAATCTGATCTGTAAATTACATCATTACGGGATTCGTGGACGAGCTGCTGATCTTGTTTTTTCCTATTTATCTTACAGGCAGCAAAAAGTATCCATTAATAGGGTGACGTCCTCGGGGTTTTTAGTAAAGATGGGCGTGCCTCAAGGTTCAATTCTAGGCCCTTTCCTTTTTTTAGTTTATATTAATGACCTTCCCTTCATGATGGCTAATTTATCCGATATAATTCTATTTGCTGATGACACCTCTCTTATTTTTAAAGTAGACAGAAAAGATGGGGATGTCTTGCATGTCAACGAGAGTCTGGCTGTCCTTTCGAAATGGTTTGCAGCTAATAATCTCTTATTAAATGCTAATAAAACTAAATGTATAAAGTTTTCATTGCCAAATGTCCCTCAAGTTGACGTCAATCTAATTCTTGACAGCAAAAAACTGGATGTTATTACAGAAACCGTGTTTTTGGGTATAACTATCGATTCTAAACTGCAGTGGGGTGCTCATATTAGAACTCTCTCGGGAAGACTAAGCTCAGCTGCATATGCAGTAAGAAAAATGTCTTATGGCATTTTACTGTGGGGATCTGCAGCTGACGTAGACTCAATTTTCATATTACAAAAGAGAGCAATCCGGGCTATTTATAAAATGGGCTCTCGCAAGTCCCTCAGAAATAAATTCAAAGAAATCGATATACTTACTCTGCCTTCTCTTTACATCTTGGAAAGCATTTTGTATGTACGTAAAAACTTAGGACTCTTTAAAATCAGAAGCGATTTTCACAACAAAAATACACGTAGTAAACAAGAAATTGTCTTACCCAAATGGAGACTAGCTAAGACTAGCAAGTCATTCTTAGTAAACAGCATTCGCTTTTATAATAAGCTGCCAAAGGCGGTAACAGAACTTAGTGAGGGAAAATTCAAATCTCATATCAAGCGTGTCTTAACCGAAAAAGCATATTACAAGGTTAAAGACTATGTCGAAGACACGCTTGTTTGGCAATGACTACCTCTGCACATGTGGCCCCCTAGTAAATCATCAATATTTTGTCTATTAACTGCTCCACCTTTATTTTAATAATTATATATATGTACATTTTTTTTTTATCTGACACATTGCTTTTGCAATATTTTTGTTTTTATTTCAACTGTCATAAATTTGTTAGTAATTTATTTTGTTAATATTTTATTCAAAGTTGCAATTATTATACAAGGTGCAGTTTTAAAACTGCACAATATTTTAGGAGGTTGTAATAAAACTCATAAATAATCATGTGAAAAAACGATACCTGGTCAATAATCAGTAATACTTGTTATTTTATTTTTTAATTATACTAAACTAATTCGATTGATCGATGGCAGCGGGGGCGTGGCTAGGGTGTGGCGTGCGGAATGATGATTGGATGATACATTATTTATGAAACTATCGTTGCGAGTTAGTGTGTGTGAAAACGCCCTTTATTTTTCCGTGTTTGTGTGTGTGAAAGAAAGCGCGGTTATAAGGCAGGTATCAGACTGGCTGCTTTTTAAGAAACGTAGTTCACACATACCGATTTTCATAAAAAAGAAAAAAAAATCTTACTCATTTTATTATTGATTCGGGTCGAGAATCACTAACATAATTACCTCCTGAAATATTTTGCAGCTTCAAAACGACACCTTGTATTATTCCTGTTTTTTTTTTTTATATAGCCTCTTTTTGTATTGTGAATGTGAGAACACTGTATACTCCACGAACTCTTAGACTAATTCCTATTACGACTTACTTTGTTTTTTACTGAAAAAAAATTTATTGTGCTTTTGTGTACAATATTTGACTGGTCTACACTGTTCTTACATAATATCTATCAATATTGTAAAACAACCACTTTTTTAAAAGAGTAACCATGGAGTTTCTTGCCGGTTCTTCTCCATAGGAAACGACCAATTTGGAACCGTGCACTAGCTTCTGACGTTTTATAAGTGCCCATGTAGGCCTATGTAAAATAAAATATTTTTGATTTTGATTTTAGGGTTGAAATTAAAAAAAAATCACTTCCCACTTTGCATATAGGGGGGCTACCCTAATAAAACATTTATTTCCAATTTTTATTTTACCACTTTGTCGGCGTGATTGATATACATATTGGTACCAATTTTCAGCTTTCTAGTGCTAACGGTCACAGAGATTAAGCGAGGACGGACAGGCGGACAGACAGACAGACGGACAAACAGACATGGCGAAACTATAAGGGTTCCTAGTTGACTACGGAACCCTAAAAAAGCAGCTCTGTGTAGTGAGGGGTTGTGTTGTGAGTATTTGTATGTGTATGTATATGTTAGTGTATGTTTATGTGTGGGTTTAGGTTTTTGGTTAAGTCCATCATACTCGCTATTAAATATGTCATTAATTAATTACGACGATGAATCAAGAAGACAACCCATCATGAAAGTCTGACTAAAATATGCTCTGTTTCTTCATAGGTTAGCGTTTTTAGGTTAGATAGTGAGTTACCCCTGCATAGACGAGCCCGGCGACCACCAGGCCCAGTTTGATGGGCGCGGCGGGGTCGGGGCGTGCGTCGTCGTGCGCGCGCCACAGGCCGCAGCACGCCAGCACCAACACTGCCGTCAGCGCCGCCTCTATTAACGCGGCGCTCAGTGCCGACACAGTCGGCGCCGGCAGCGTGCAGCCCGCCGGTGACGCGGCCACCGTGCTTGGCGTCGTACTTAGCAGCGCGCCGAAGCCGAGCACTGCGCCTAGTAACTGCGCCAGCGTATAGCCCAGCGCCGGCACCGCTCCCAGGCGCCCGTACAGCAACGCCGCTAGCGTCACGGCCGGATTCATGTGCGCGCCTGACGCTGGCCCGAAGGCGCACGCGTTACCGATCACCACGAAACCGAAGGCCATGGCAGGGTGCGCCAGCATGACCGTCTCCTTGCCGAGCACTGGCATCATGGCGGCGATACCCAGCCACACCAGCAGGGCCGTGGCCAGCAGCTCAGCCAGCAGCGCGCGCCACCAGCGCCGCAACCACGCGGCCACGCCGGCGCTCTGTGTCCCTGAAATGTAACAGCAGCAAGTTACATCACCGACCCGCCACATGGTGTCCATTTGGATTGAAGAGTCACTTCACGGTTTTAAAAAGAAACTCGCCTCTTATTTAGTAAGGCGATTATCACACTGCCATGCATCACGCTGCATGTTGCGTGCTAATGCACCTACGAGCGTACCTGCGGGAGTGCAGGTCTGCATCATCATGCGGGTTTTTTACGCACTCACGCGCGTAGTTACATTTTGTGGATTCATGAAGGCTCTGACTCATTTCATCCAAAATCACGCACAGCACTAAGAGACTCAGTATGCCATCTCAATGTACCTTGCGTCTCGTCCCGCACCCACGCGCGTAAGCGCATATTGCTCCGCTTGTAGGCGTGTGATCTGCATAAACGCGCGTAGATGCATTTTCTTTGTGTTGGACTGTGCGTATCGTCTATAATAAACGGAGATAGTTACTTACAAGCAACGTTAAAATACCCATTCACGCGCTACGCTGCGCGGTGTGTGGCAGTGTAATAATCGCCTAAGAAAGCAGATTATTTTGTAATTTAAACTCTGAAATTAGTAGTAGGTAAAACATATTCAAAGTTATATCAATGTAAAAGTGTCTGAATTGAGGAGCCAGCTGAAACACGTAAAGTATTTAGTGAATATTTTTTGTCATTTAGTAGTAATTGTGTATAGTGCCTACTAAATGCTAGCATCCGGCGCATGCCCCTGGAAGCAGCCAGACCGACGCAGTCAGGACATTACATTAATATACGACAGTACTATAATATGAGTATATTGAAGGTCCAAAACACTTCGGTTAGGTTAGGTTAGGTCAAAATATAATGCTTTATAAAATCTAAACCCCATACTTTTTAGATATGTGTCGCCTTATTAAAAAATACTCTATTTAACTAGACGCTTCCAATGACACCTGTCTCATGTCTGTTTGAGGGTAGGGACGGTGCCCATACAAAATCCGGCATCCTCCTTTTTCTAATATATGATTTGATCGACCAAATTGTCTTTCAATTATCTCACAGATGGTGTAAAAAGTAGAGTATGCAACAAGGGGATAAAGCCGTCTTTGTCTTGGGCGACTTGAAATCATCACTTCACTCAGGTGTCGACCAGATTGGCATCGCCCCATTCTGAGACTGCCTCTAAGGCAAGTTCAAGCGTTCTCGGAATGGTTGGATCTGTTACCCACTAACTCGTGCGTCAGACACATATCTCTCAGCAACAGTGCTGTCGTCTGCATACCCGGGTTTAAGTAGATCATTTATGTGCAGCAAAAACAGTGTTGCCGAGAGCACCGACCCCTGAGGGACTCCGGCATTAATATCCATTTGACCTGACGAGCAGCCATCAATTGCCACACGGATGGATCGATCCCTCAAGAAGTCTGCGATCCAATCACACAGACCAGTGGATAGACCGAAGGAAGGAAGCTTAGCAATAAGGCTTTTGTGCCAGACCCTATCGAAGGCCTTCGAGGTATCAAGGGACACAGCAAGCGCTGCCCCATGCTTCTCAATGACCTCGCTCCAGATGTGAATGGCATACGTAAGAAGGTCTCCAGTAGACGGATTTCGATGAAAGCCAAAGAAGAAAAGATCCTCGAACAGGCGGAAGCAATCTCAAGAACTATAGACCAGCCGGCCGTTGCCGGGCATCAGTTGGATCAACGGTGTTTCAGGGTGCGGCAAGACCACTTGGGTGATTGATAACTTCGATAGGGACCACGACCTCATAGTCACTACGGCAACCGAGGCGGCGAAAGACCTGCAAAAGTTAGCGCACAAAATTGGTGGAGACAACAGAACCAAAGTGCGCATGATGGCCTCAATTCTATCGAACGGGTGCAAAGAGTCACAAAAATGCAATCGCATTCTCGTAGATGAGGCTCTTATAAACCATTTCGGGGCCATCGTGATGGCAGTCCGGTTGTCGGGCGCAAGTGGCGCGGTCCTTGTCGGAGATATTAATCAACTGCCCTATCTGGACAGGGAAAATCTTTTCCCTATTAGTTACGCCCGTCCGGTCTCAGTGGTGGTCACCACTGAGAACGGACGGGCGTCACCATCAGCCATGAACTGCCCTGCACGCACCGGAATCCAATAGATGTCGCATATGCCCTAGGGGAGGTGTACCCTGGCTTATACTCGTCAAAGAACCAGGTCCATTCCTTACAGCTAAGAAAGTTCACGGGCGCGCATATTCCCAGCACTCTTCCCAATACGCTTTTCCGGGTCCACACGCAGGAGGAGAAGAAGACCCTCATTGACCAGGGTTATGGGGTTGGGGTTGGATCATGCGTCCTAACTATACACGAAGCTCAGGGGCTTCACAGTAGCGTCCCCCACGCAGTTGTGGCAGTCTCCAGACATACTGACATACTGCCCACTGCGTGTACTACGCCGACAACGCTGAGGACGCTACTGGAAGGTTTGTGAGGAGTGCACAGGAAGCGTCGACCAGGGACATTATCAATGCTAACTTGAAGATCACCATGCAGCATCGGGACAAAAGAGTCGTCGAGGCACTGATTTGCTTGCTTAGGCAATAACGGGCTGAGGTAGCTTTGGACGACGCGGGTATTGCTCGGGGCGGTCGGTTTTTAACGTAAAACAGCGACCGGTCTTGAGGAGGATAAACAGCGGTTGAAGACATATACATAAACATAGCGATACCTGTATTATGAAAATCAGTGGGAAAAAAAAGAAAAAAAAAATTAACTGCAAATGTCTACCTACCAGAGTAAAAAAAAAGGGAAGGCAAAACAAACACTGTATTTACAGCAGTAGTTATAGTTATTGATGATATTATATATTTATGGTTATTGATGTGTATATTTATATTGTATAATATTAATTATAGTTATGTATCTGGAGCTGGGGGGCCATTTGCTTGGTGTGGCATTTTGGGCGGCGGGGGGTTGTATGTGTGTTGAAGGTTGGGAGAACCCTGATTTTTGATGCGTTAATGACTCGTTGTTGCTTGGGTATCGCTTCGGGCTGATTGCTTAAGTGCTCTGGAGTGATGCCACTTGCACGTGGAGTTGCCCAGCAGCAAACAATGTAGAACTATTAAACAAGAGCACGGACGTCATGTCTGTGGTTTAAATGTAAGGCAGGAGTGTGGTTTTAGTCAGTAGGAGTCTGACACTGCCCAGACTGGCTCGTTTGTGAGGCAGCCTGGCCGTCTATGAGGATTTCCCACTACTGCCGAAAAAAAAAATCTCGCTTAATCTCTGTGACCGTTAGCACTAGAAAGCTGAAATTTGGTACCAATATGTATATCAATCACGCCGACAAAGTGGTAAAATAAAAATTGGAAAAAATGTTTTATTAGGGTAGCCCCCCTATATGTAAAGTGGGAGGTGATTTTTTTTTTTAATTTCAACCCTAACGTGTGATATATCGTTGGATAGGTATTTAAAAATGAATAGGGGTTTACTAAAATAATTTTTTGATAATGTCAAGAACTTCGGAAATAATCGCTCCAAAAGTAAAAAACAATGTGTCCCCCCCCTCTAACTTTTGAACCATAAGTTTAGAAAATATGAAAAAAATCTGAAAAGTAGAACTTTATAAGGACTTTCTAGGAAAATCATTTTGAACTTAATGGAAAGAACAGTTTTTGTACAAAAAGACAAAAAGATTCTACAAAATAATTTCTGAACTAAGTTTGTAGTATAATCGTATATGCAAGCCTTTTTTTAAACTCATAAGTGGGTACACTTATTGTGACGGACGGGAAACTACGGAACCCTACACTGAGCGTGGCCCGACATGCTCTTGGCCGGTTTTTTGTCTATTTTGTTTTTCTTTAAAATAATTTTTGGACTAAGTTTGTAGTATAATCGTATACTTACTCGGGAGATAGTGTCAGACTCTTATTGACTAAAAGACCCACCCCGTTCCTTTTAGCCTTCATACCGGGGCTCCAGCACCCTTTCGGATAACCCTGGCCCCGGTAGGCTTCGACCCGGCTGGGTCCCTGCTGTTGCTGAAAAATCCTTGAGGCGCGCGGGAACAGTGCACACCGTCGACGATTTGGGCTTGGTCCGGACAGTTACCGGACGGCCGGACAGTGAGCTACCCGTTGCTCACTGTCCGCAAGCCCGCGCCTACGTTGGCCGGAAATCGGGATCAGAATCCCGGCGGAGGCGGCGGCGATAACGCCGTTGCCCGATGCGTTCGGCCTCCTCCTTTGCGAGCATTACTGCTTTGCAGAAGTCGGCGACCGCCTGCCACTCCTCCTCGCTCCGGACCATGGCCTCAACCAAGGCCCAGCACGAGGGCACGGCGATGCTCCGCCCAAGCAGGGCACACCTCGACAGTGTGCTCCATCGTGTCCTCTGGGCGTTCCGCACAGTGGCGACACCCGAGCGTTACTTCCGCATGAATCTGGTGCAGGAAACTCCCGAACGAACCATGTCCGGTGAGGACCTGCGTCATGCGGAAGGTAAGGACGCCGTGAGGTCTTTCCAGCCACGCCTCAAAGAGGGGACTTACCGCCATGATTGTGGCGTGCCCAACACTGGGTTGCGATAGTCGTTGACGCCATTTCACCATGAGATCCCGCCGGAGCTCTGTCCGCCATGCCGTGACCTGTCGCGGCAGTGGACTTTCACCCCGGCGTTGCATCTCCACGCGCATATCGTGCATGTGTGCAAGGGCTATTGCCTCCAGATCCCACGGTGGTAGGCCAGCCAGAAGGCTCGCCGCTTCGCGGGAGACCGTACAATATCCCCGCACCATCCTTATTGCCATGACCCTCTGGCAGGCGTTCAGCATGGCCGCCGGTTGCTTTTTCAGCGACGGCGCCCACACCGGCGCCCCGTAGAGGGCCATGGACTGAACGATCCCCGCGTAGAGCCTCCGGCAGGAGGCATCTGGACCCCCAAGGTTGGGCAGGAGCCGCTTGAGCGCAGCCCCAGCCCGGTTGAGTTTAGGATTATTGTTACCCTCGTAACGTTAGTTTGTAGTCTTCTTATTTTTTAAGTACCTATGTATAGTTTTCTTTTTAACTATGTACTGATATCGCTATTGTCAGTAGAGGGGGAGGGGGAGGTAAATCCAATAAAAAACTTGCACTACGGGCCTGTCCTCAGTTGAGACAAGAATGTCTAGGCCCGTATTAATAAACGTTTCTCAGCTTGAGGTCCTGATTGTATTAATAAATGAGACTCAAAGCATAGCCCTTTCAATTGCCCTTTGGGTGACTTTAAGCCTTCTGATGAGGCCTTTTGTGAGCGGCCCCGTTTCGGAACCATATGTCATCACTGGCAACACACCAGGCCCAGTGGCCTCAACTCTGCTATTACAATAGTGTCAGAATGGTCTATCATTGATATCATAATTGTTGATTTTGACAAGTTTTGGTAATCTAATAACATAATGGCGTCATTATGACTTTCCGATGGTCAACCATTGACACTCCATTGAAAGAAATGGCTTAGAATGGTAATCTCGTATATTTTGACAGTTCCTTTGATCAGTGATAATAAGCTCGATATTGTCATTCTACCACAATTCTATTACAAGACCATTGACCGATCAGTGATCGATCATTATGAATTAGCAGATTACAAATTTATTGCAAAATGACAATGGCATCGTGTTGGAATGACGAATTTATAAAAATAGCAGACTCCTGGTTAGGCCCCTGGTTATAGACTTTCGTTTTGAGACACTGTAGTATGGTGGATTAGATTAAGAGATACCACGTAGCTTCCCGAACGTTGCCCAGCCGAGTCGGATTTGACAGTTGACCTTTTTCTCGAAATTAGATCTACCCAACTGAACTGTCTGTCCGAAGTAGACGTTATAGTCCACCACTTCGAGTATACAAGGTGTAAAGGACAGCCCTCCACAAACTTTAAGGGTTTGCTCAGTAGACGATACTGAACAACGTTCCACAAAAATTTTTTTCAGGAAACGAAAAAAAAAATTCAGCTTCTCCATACAAACTGTCCAATTAAGTTTATAATTTTGTATGGTGAGGCAGATTTTTTTTTCGTTTCCTGAAAAAAAATTTTGTGGAATGTTGTTCAGTATCGTCTACTGAGCAAGCCCTTAAAGTTTGTGGAGGGCTGTCCCTTATACCTTGACTAGTCTCCGATCTTGATAGGAATGGGTGCTACATGGTTGTTTATCAGCGACGTCATAGAGATGTCGTAGACCAGTCTGCGACGTCGTAGACATGTCTTTCTAAGACCTCTTGTTTCAAGTGTGCGCAGGCCCTAAAGCTATTGCAAGCTTAAAGTACCTATTTCGTAAAAGGATCCATATATGTATTAAAAAAAAACATAATCTTGACACAAGCGTATCGGTAGCAGTACTTTCTTACCTAATGTCTCACACAGCACACTATAGACCCATTCCCCATGGAAACAAATACATAGTCTGGGCGGGGGCACTCCGTGCTCCCAGATAATATGCCATCCGATATTAGTTTGGCTAGATTAGCTAGATAGCACAACCACGGGCCTGTGCTATTGATTTCTATTATGTTCAAAATAATGATTTAAAATCCCTATACATGTAGACTTACGAGGAGGATGCGGTGTTTTGTCTCACAATCAAACTAGTTTCTAAATATGTATTTAAGTAGATGTTTGATATTCATAATTTTTACATAGCAGTCGTCGTTAATGTTAATGTGTGTATGGTAGAGCGGCACGGACTCGTCGAGATTTAATGGCATTAGTTCACAGTTCGACACTCCGCACTAGGGCTTTCAAATACCGGATGTATTAGTTTATTAATACCGTGATATCGTATTACGGTATTGGCCGTTACTTTAATTAAGGCAATTATGTTTTGTCACTTAAGTTTAGCGATTCTTCGGGCACATAGCAGTAGCAGTTCAGTGGACAGGGCACGGGGTGAAAGTCCGCTGCCGCGACAGGTCACGGCATGGCGGACAGAGCTCCGGCGGGATCTCATGGTGAAATGGCGTCAACAACTATCGCAACCCAGTGTTGGGCACGCCACAATCATGGCGGTAAGTCCCCTCTTTGAGGCGTGGCTGGAAAGACCTCACGGCGTCCTTACCTTACGCAGGTCCTCACCGGACACGGTTCGTTCGGGAGTTTCCTGCACCGGATTCGTGCGGAAGTGACGCCCGGGTGTCGCCACTGTGCGGAATGCTCGGAGGACACGGTGGAGCACACAGTCGAGGTGTGCCCTGCTTGGACGGAGCATCGCCGTGCTTTCGTGGGGGCGATCGGCGGCGGAGACCTCTCGCGCCGGGCCTTGGTTGAGGCCATGGTCCGGAGCGAGGAGGAGTGGCAGGCGGTCGCCGAACGCATCAGGCAACGGCGTTATCGCCGCCGCCGCCGCCGCCGGGATTCTGATCCCGATTTCCGGCCACCGTAGACGCGGGCTTACGGACAGTGAGCAATGGGTAGCTCGCTGTCCGGCCGTCCGGTAACTGTCCGGACCAAGTCCAAGTTGCCGACGTCGCGCAATGTTCCCGCGCGCCGCAAGGAGTTGTCAGCAACAGCAGGGACCCAGCCGGGTCGTAGCCTACTGGGGCCAGGGTTATCCGAAAGGGCGCTCGAGCCCCGATATGAATGCTAGAAGGAACGGGGTGGGTCTTTTAGTCAGTAAGAGTCTGACACTATCTCCCGCTCCGCCCAAGAGCGAGGGATGTCATTGCATGATTTTTTCCCACCATAAAAAAAAAAGTGGGCAGGGCACATTGTTCGCAGAAAAGATGGTCGATGGGGACGAAAGGTACTGGAGTGGCGAATATGTACCGGAAAACGAAGCGTTGGAAAACCTTCCACAATGTGGACCGATGACCTAGTGAGGGTCACGGGAACCTGATGGATGCGAGACGCAAAGGACCGGTCGTTATGGGGACACTTGGGCAATGTTTTCCGTAATCACGGCATACCATGATTACAGCGATACAATAGCCTCGTCAATACCGTGATTAAAAACCGGCCAAGAGCGTGTCGGGCCACGCTCAGTGTAGGGTTCCGTAGTTTCCCGTCCGTCACAATAAATGTACCCACTTATGAGTTTAAAAAAATGCTTGCATATACGATTATACTACAAACTTAGTCCATAAATTATTTTGTACAACCTTTTTGTCTTTTTTGTACAAAAACTGTTCTTTCCATCAAGTTCAAAATGATTTTCCTAGAAAGTCCTTATAAAGTTCTACTTTCCAGATTTTTTTCATATTTTCTAAACTTAAGGTTTAAAAGTTAGAGGAGGGACACACATTGTTTTTTACTTTTGGTGCGATTATTTCCGAAATTATTGACATTATCAACAAATGATTTTAGTAAACTCTTATTCATTTTTAGAGACCTATCCAACAATATTTAAAGCCCAAAAGAAATGTATCCGAAGTATATGTGGGCTTAAACAAACCGATTCGTGCAGAGCGGAATTCAGGATATTAAAAATCTTAACGTTAGCGTCAATGTATATATTGGAAGCAGCCTCAATCATAAAGCGCGATATCAGTAATTATGAAACAATGAGAAGTACAAGGCAAAATTTTATTTAATGTTTTAATGATGCAATAATTTTGACAAATAACAATTGATATACAGTATACCTAATTAATTTATTTTCTCTAGTGGAAATTAATATCATGCTGCCTTTGTTAATTTGTGTACTGTGAAGGTTTCCTTTTATTGATGTGTAACTGTAAATTTCAAAGATTGTACACCCCATGGGTATGTTACAGTGATACTTGTTATGACAATAATTTTAAGAGCTGTATTTCCACCTGTGACAAACAATAAATAAATCTGAATCTGAATATATCACATGTAAGGGTTGAAATTTAAAAAAAAAACACTTCCCACTTTACATATAGGGGGGCTGCCCTTATAAAACATTTTTTTCCAATTTTTATTTTACCACTTTGTCGGCGTAATTGATATACATATTGGTACCAAATTTCAGCTTTCTAGTGCTAACGGTCACAGAGATTAAGCGAGGACGGACAGACGGACAGACAGACATGGCGAAACTATAAGGGTTCCTAGTTGACTACGGAACCCTAAAAAGGACCAATATAGGTATATCTATATCCGTGATCACGGTATTACGAGATCCTTTTTTGATTGAAAGCCGTATTCCGCACCGCCGGTGCCTCCACGCCTCGCCCTCGAGCCTGACACCTCATTGTGAAGACCCAATACATAAAGTTAGTATATACACTGTCAGGTGGGTTTAACCTTTGGGACCATACAGTGCGAATACAATATATGAATCATATTATTCTTCACTTTACACTTGGAACGATTGTAATACCTACACAAAATCTGCTGATTTACATGATTATCACATAACCGGTTATTGTGAGGCACATTATAATTGTGCATGTTTAAAAGATTTATCTTCAAAGCAGTGGGAATTCTGTTTCGTTCTTTACGTTTGCAACCATATTATGAATCTATTTCTAATTGTTGTAGTTTAGTGAGACTCGTAGTAAGTATTTTACGCAGTGTTTTACGCGCTAGGTGAGTTTCTTGTGACCGGGAGTGTAAGAAGAACCATGTAATTATTTTTTCGACCCACTTGCTCAGAAAGTGACTATAATTGCACTACACTTAGGTTATAATGTAGCTTGTAACCAAACTGTGACTTTTTGATTACTATTATGCACAAGTGTGATAATGTAGTGATAACCTTTTTAGGGTTCCGTAGTCAACTATGAACCCTTATGGTTTCGCCATGTCTGTCTGTCCGTCTGTCTGTCTGTCTGTCTGTCTGTCTGTCTGTCTGTCTGTCTGTCCATCTGTCCGTCCTCGCTTAATCTCTGTGATCGTTAGCACTAGAAAGCTGAAATTTGGTACCAATATGTATATTATCAATCACGCCGACAAAGTGTGTAAAGAGGGAAGTGATTTTTTTTTATTTCAACCCTAACGTGTGTTATATTGTTGGATAGGTCTCTAAAAATGAATAAGAGTTTACTAAAATCATTTTTTGATAATGTCAATAATTTCGGAAATAATCGCTGCAAAAGTAAAAAACAAAGTGTCCCCCTATATCTTTTAAACCATAAGTTTAGAAAATATGAAAAAAATCTGAAAAGTAGAACTTTATAAGGACTTTCTAGGAAAATCATTTTAAACTTGATGGAAAGAACAGTTTTTGTACAAAAAAGACAAAAAGGTTGTACAAAATAATTCCTGGACTAAGTTTGTAGCACGGAACAGTAAAACTGTTTTTACTGTTCCGTGGTTTGTAGTATAACGTATATGCAAGCATTTTTTTTAACTTCGTTTAGGTACATATTTTATTATCCTGAACGTATCTTCTTTCAAACAAAAAAAGAATTATTAAAATCGGTTCACGCAATCCAAAATTACCACCGAAAACTTCTTCTGGTACCTATGTATTAATTAGTAACCCAATTCCCCGAGAGATGGCGCTTGCTAAGGCAATTTAGATCAAAACTAAAATTCATTTTTTTAACGCCATCTATCAAAATGTTAAGGTAAAAACCAGTTCATAAATGATTCGATAGATGGTATTAGTTAGTTAGTTAGTTGCGTATTTTCCGTGCTTTCATGACATACCGTGGCAAAAAATCGTTGTTTTTTAAATATATTCGTAATTTTACGAGTGCACAATCGCTGAAATTTCTACTACTTGCAATTAGCATAGATTTTTTTATCACCGTCCTTTTTGAATCCGTTTTTAGGGTTCCGTATTTAATTTATTAGAGTTCCGTATACAGGGTGAGTTGCACCATTTAACTATAACGATAACCAAACCATAACCAGCCGTGAAACGGTCTCCTATTGGTCAATTTGACAACTGTTAACGGCTTTGTTATCGTTATAGCTAAATGGTGCAACTCACCCTCAGTATTTCAACGTAACAACAAATAGCCTTTTTTTAAACTCTTAAGTGGGAACACTTATTGTGACAGACGGGAAACTACGGAACCCTACACTGAGCGTGGCCCGACACGCTCTTGGCCGGTTTTTGTTAAACCTCTGTTCTCAAATCAAACATTGAATTCGAAAAAAAACATTAGGTATTGCGTTCAATAGTACAAATTAGTGTCTTGCTTGCTTATTTTATGCTAATTTGTGTTTAAATAAACTATTTTAACTTTTAAATGTTTAATAAATAAAACCTTTTATAAAATAAAAATATTTTTTCTGTTTGACCTCTCAAGGATTTATTTCCGTCATTATTTACGTCAACCAATATTGATAATCAGTAAAATTTTATCTGCCGTCGAGAACATTCGTTCAGAAACGATTTTAAGACTATTCTTTACTACAAATACAGCTTTAAAACGGCGGGTTTGGTGGCACAAATTTGTGCCAGCGGGGCTCAACAGTAAGGGTGAGCGCGCACTACGATAAAAAATCGTTGCGAAAAAATATCGCAAATCTGTGAACCACAGAAATACTCTACAATCCGCGCATTGCGAAAATAACATCGTTTAATTTTTTAATGAGTTTATTTCGCATTAAAAAAATCGCAACGATTTTTTATCGCGGTGCGCACTTAGCCTAATACTTGTTTACTGGCACGTTTTTGTGCCGCTGGGGCTCTAGAGGTTAAAAACATAAGCAACCTCATTCTTATTTTTATTCAAACAGCCTAGCTAGAGTAGCTAGTCTATGGCCGCTATTTTAGATGCGCGCGCGTAAGAAGAAAGAACAATTTTTTTCCGCCATACTACAAAATAAAAAAAAAAACAGTTTTGCTGATAAAGCAATAATTAATTAATTCGTAAAATTTTTTTTCTCGAGTGTGTCGAAAAACGTCGTATGATACACGTGAATATTGGCGATTACCGTCCTCGGCTCTCTTAAGATCCTCGCCTGCGGCTCGAATCTAAATACTGCCTCAGCAAATCATCAACATTATACACTTGTATCATAATGTACTATGGTAGCGTTGTCAACCACATACACAAACAGCGATCGCCGATTGACGCAGGCTAATGAACGAATACCTGTAAAAGAAAGCGAAGTGAGCTCGAAAATGTTAGTTTCCTGTTTTAAAATGAAAAAAAGACCAAGAACATGTAAGATTCCAAAGTAACAAACGAGAAAAGTTTGCAAATGCTACTGATATTTCTGTTTTTGATAACAATTACAGCTATTGTTTTGTTGATATATCCAGAAAAGTTTGAGAAGTAAGCCAATGTAGAATACAAAGGCGAGTGAAGCGGAAACCCACTAGCGGCTGAATTTTAATATTTCTTACTTTTATGCACCTGCCATAATGTCTCTCCATCGCCTTAGGTTGACTGGTAGAGAATGCCTAAGGCCTAAAAAGTATTTAAGACTGAAACACAAAACACCAATAAATGTAGCCACCATTTTATTGTTCTTCGTGTATTTTTTTTTTGTTCTTACATGAAGGGTTTTGATAGATGTCCAACAGGGTTCTATACTAAGTCCAATCCTATTCTTAATTTTGAAAACCAATTTACTTAATATAGCACCAAATATAAATTCCAATAGAGAATGATTAAATACCATAATAATTACAGACATAAACGCTGTTGTTAGCCACGAGTCCACGACACCGCAGAGTCATCGAACAACACTAAAAAGACGGCTCTTTTAAATCTTTTCGATTATGGTTTATGTTAAATAGATTAAATATATATATGACATTGTTCAAGTTTACATCATGTGGTAGTGATGATTTAAATCTTAAGTTATCATAATCATAATAGAAAAAAAAAAAAACTTAATAGGAAGTAATCTAAGAGTTCGTGGGGTATACCTACAGTGTTCTCACATTCAGATTACAAAACAAAGAAGAGGCTATATAAAAAAAGCAAGAAATTACAACTATAAATAAAGTGTTAACAAAATAAATTATCAAGGAATTTAAGAAAGTTGCAGTCTTAAAATTTTATAAAATATTGCAAAAGCAATGTGTTACAGAAAATAATAAAATAAAAAAACCGGCCAAGAGCGTGTCGGGCCACGCTCAGTGTAAGGTTCCGTAGTTTCCCGTCCGTCACAATAAGTGTACCCACTTATGAGTTTTAAAAAATGCTTGCATATACGATTATACTACAAACTTAGTCCAGAAATTATTTTGTAGAACCCTTTTGTCTTTTTTGTAAAAAAACTGTTCTTTCCATAAAGTTCAAAATAATTTTCCTAGAAAGTCCTTATAAAGTTCTACTTTTCAGAATTTTTTCATATTTTCTAAACTTATGGTTCAAAAGTTAGAGGGGGGGGACACATTGTTTTTTACTTTTGGAGCGATTATTTCCGAAGTTATTGACATTATCAAAAAATGATTTTAGTAAACCCCTATTCATTTTTAAATACCTATCCAACGATATATCACACGTTAGGATTGAAATTTAAAAAAAAAATCACTTCCCACTTTACATATAGGGGGGCTACCCTAATAACACATTTTTTTTCCAATTTTTATTTTACCACTTTGTCGGCGTGATTGATATACATATTGGTACCAAATTTCAGCTTTCTAGTGCTAACGGTCACAGAGATTAAGCGAGGACGGACAGACAGACGGACAGACAGACAGACATGGCGAAACTATAAGGGTTCCTAGTTAACTACGGAACCCTAAAAATGTACATTCAGTCAAAAAAGTATCGGGAATGGATGATTTGTTTATGGTTCCAAATTCAAATAGATTTTTTTGTTGTTGCTAGATTGGCACAACTGTTTTCCATTTTGGCGCAGAGTTTGAGTTGCATCTGTTATTTCAAGTAAATACAGTGCTGTTTTAGGTATATCATATCTAGTGTGTATTGCGAATTTCATAACGAAAAACAGAAAACATCGAACAAAGAGATTGTCTTAAATTTAGCATCGCCAATGGAATTTCGTGTTCGGAGTCACTGAAAATGTTACAGAAGGCTTACGGTGAGTTGACTTTATCAAAAACACGTGCTTATGAGTGGTACAAAGCATTCAAAAGCAGTCGAGATGTGATGGAAGATTTGCCTCGCTCTGGTAGGCCATCAACCTCTGCAACTGAAGTTAACACCGCAAAACTGAAGGAAATAGTGCCTAAAAATCCTCATTCAAGTTTGAGAGAGATAGCCGCCATTTGAACTAATCATTTGGGTTTGAAACATGTTGCCGCTCGGCTAGTCCCAAAAGACCTGAATTTTCTCCGAGAACTCAATCGCATGAGAGTCGCCGAGGACATGTCAGAACGAGTCAATTCCGACCCAAAATTCATGAAACGCATTGTTACTGGCAACGAGACGTGGGCTTACGAGTTTGACATGCAAACAAGTCAACAAGCTTTGGAGTGGCGCCTTCCAACTGAACCAAAACCAAAAAACCACGCCAAAGTCGATCAAAAGTCAAAGTCATGTTGACTATTTTCTTTGACTATCGCGGTGTTGTGCACTCGGAATTCCTTCCGGAAGGTCAAACGGTAAATAAAGAATATTATTTGAGCGTTATGCTGCATTTAAGAGAACAAATTCGACGAAAAATGCCAGATTTGTGGAAAGAAAATTCTTGGATTTTGCACTACGATAATGTGCCTTCGCGAGTTCGCGCAAGGCCATCATTGTAAATTTTTGACCAAACACTCAACAAATACCATTGAGCAGCCACCATATTCGCCAGATATGGCTCCAGCCGAAATCTATTTTTTTTCCTACACTCAAATAACCACTTCGTGGCACCCGTTTTCAATCTGTAGAAGACATAAAGGAGAATTCGCGGCGAGAAAGGAACTCAATTTCGGAAACAGCGTTTTAAAAATGTTTTGATGATTGGATTATTCGTTGGCGTAAGTGTATCGTTTCTGAAATGGCATACTTTGAAGGTGATAAAATAAAGGATGAATAAAAAAAATTGTGTGTATTATTGATCTTTTCCCGGTACTTTCTTAACAGAGTAGTATACATATTAAAACAGAGGTGGAGCAGTTAACAGACACAATATTGATGAGTTACCAGAGGGCCACATGTGCAGTGGTAGTCATTACTAGTCATTGCCAAACAAGCGTGTCTTCAACACATTCTTTAACCATAAACATGCATCCAAAAACATGCTTCTTCAGATTCCTTCTCACCGTACTGGTTTTATGTCCAATTCTTACGCTGTTTCCACCATAAAACTCTGGAATTTACTTCCCCTAGACATCAAAAAAGCCGAAAGTAAATTTTCCTTCAAACGTAAAATTCGGAACTACTACTTGAAGTCTTCTCAACCTTAGTTTGTTCTTCGTCAGAATTGTTATTAAGTTCTCTTTAAGATTTGATATTTTTTATATTATTTATTAGTTTATTATTTTAGCATATTTATGTATTTTATTATATATTATATATAAATAACTTATTTTGTTTTTTTTTTCGTTTTCATAATTTGTTATTTGTTTATTGTGCAAACCTACCACAGTGATCTCTTTTTAAACCAAAGGTTGACTGGGAGAGAATGCCTTGTTGCATTAAGTCCGCCTATGTACCACTACTGTACATGAAGTTTAAATAAATAAATAAATAAATAAATAAATAAATATGGTTTTGGTTAGGACACGCATAATAATTATGAGTTTCGAATTTTCTCTCACTTAGTTCAGTTACCGCCTTTGGCAACTTGTTACAAAAACTTATGCTGTTTATTAAGAAAGACTTGCTTGTCTTGGCTAATTTATTTATTTATTTAAAACTTTATGCACAAAAACTTTACAAAGGCGGACTTAATGCCCATCTCCATTTGAGTAGCACAATTTCGTGTTTACTACGCGTATTTTTGTTGTGCAAATCGCTTCTAATTTTAAATAGTCCTAAGTTTTTACGCACATATAAAATGCTTTCTAAGATGTAAAGAGAAGGCTTATTATGCACTTGTAGAATCAAAAATGAAATATAGTATTCAACCATGTATAATTAGCTATAATTATGTATACAATTATGATAGAGAGGACAAATGGTTAAAATAAGGATATAATGTAGATCAATAGTTTGCATTTCCCAAATCAAAACCTGTCAGAAATATTACCAAAAATATCCATGCCATATCGTAAATACCAAGACTTTATATTCTAGCAGTCTTAACAATAAATTGTTGATTACTAGTTTTTATATCATAACATAAGTAAAACATATCTACAAGCTATCTATTGGTGAAACGTTAAAAGCTCTTTATCCATTTCGAGGATGTGCCCCCTTCCTCCTCAGCAGTCACTCATTAAAACATTAGTTACTTCCCATTGAAACTCTGGTCAAATTTTGTTCAATAATTTCGAAGATGTATTTACGAAATACGTCTTCGAAATAAGTCTGTTCCTGCGGGTAAATGTAAAGTAGCTTAAGTTACTCTTTCACTAACGGTTAGCAGATCCGTCGGTGGAAACTGGAAGTACCGTCAAAATCGGTCCAGCCGTTTCGAAGATCAGCTGGAACAAACAGCCAGACTAAAATTTGAAAAATGCATTATTGGAGTATCGAATATTCTTTGGTATTTCATCATCATCATCCGCTGTTGAACCTGCCTCCCCCAAACTTTGGTATTTAGAAAAAAAATATTTTGAAGTTTGTAAAACTTCTTTTATATTTATATGGATAGAGTAGGTATAGATTACCTACATTAAATAGTAAATTATTTCAACTCGTTTTCATCTTATTTTAGTTTTGATATGATGTTTAGATAAATTTAATGGAATCTACGTAAATGATTTTATTTTTGGTGATAGATAATTTAAACATTAAAGCGGGCCACGTGCCCCGGGCAACAAGGTCAAGTGCGCCGTTATTGTTAAGATTGCTAGAATATAAAGTCTTGGTATCGTAACCAAACGTAGGTATGGATAGATTTTGGAAACATTTCTGACAGGTTTCCATTAGGGACATGCGAACTATTAATCTGCTTTATATCCTTTTTTAAACCATTTGTACTCTCTATCATAATTATATATACATAATTATAGCTATTTACACATGGTTGAATACTATATTTAAATTTTACGATAAATTATAAATAAATCGAAGTCTGTGTTTCCTGATAGCTACAACGTAGGGGTCATTAAGTCAAGAGTAAATAGGTTTCTTCTAGGCAAGCGTGCTCCATCGTCGGCTACATCATCACTTACCATCAGGTGAGATAGTGGTCAAACGCGAGCCGCGAGTGAATATAGACAGGTTTAAAAAATACAGTGATATTCATAATTTTAATACTAGAAACAAACATAAATTTGTAGTTCTTGCAACCAGGCTCAAAATAAAACCGGCCAAGAGCACGTCGGGCCACGCTCAGTGTAGGGTTCCGTAGTTTCCCGTCCGTCACAATAAGTGTACCCACTTATGAGGTTAAAAAAATGCTTGCATATACGATTATACTACAAACTTAGTCCAGAAATTATTATGTAGAACCCTTTTGTCTTTTTTGTACAAAAACTGTTCTTACCATCAAGTTCAAAATAATTTTCCTAGGAAGTCCTTATAAAGTTCTACTTTTCAGATTTTTTTCATATTTTCAAAACTTATGGTTCAAAAGTTAGAGGGGGGGGGGGACATTGTTTTTTACTTTTGGAGCGATTATTTCCGAAATTATTGACATTATCAAAAAATGATTATAGTAAACCCCTATTCATTTTTAAATACCTATCCAACGATATATCACACGTTAGGGTTAAAATTAAAAAAAAAACACTTCCCACTTTACATATAGGGGGGCTACCCTAATAAAACATTTTTTTCCAATTTTTATTTTACCACTTTGTCGGCGTGATTGATATACATATTGGTACCAAATTTCAGCTTTCTAGTGCTAACGGTCACAGAGATTAAGCGAGGACGGACAGACAGACTGACAGACGGACAGATAGACATGGCGAAACTATAAGGGTTCCTAGTTGACTACGGAACCCTAAAAATAGGGGGCTCATTTAGATGCCAATACACACACATATAAACTTCTTTAATAAGCTTCCTGGCCATATTCAACAACAATGTCATTAAAATATTAATGAATAGATCCGATAATGTTATAGCAATGACTTTAACCTACCGAGTTAATATTGTTCAGTAGGAGCAAAAATACTTATTTTTATTAATATTTGTATGCAACTTAATGTGGCAGGACACAGAGATACCTATTTAAAATTTTGTAACAACTTTAATGTACCTGTGTGCACAAATAAACGTTTTGTATTTGTATTTGTATTAATTATAAAAATAAAAACATATATTGGCTAGCCATCATATCCATGTGGAGTATATGTATGTTATATGTGTATATGTGTGTTCTGGTCACAATTTTGATTAAGTAGGTATTCCTTCTACGGTCACGGCGTCAACCACTTTTCACAATTTACCCTATTAGAAGATTAAAAAAAAAAAATGTCTACCTCTACATTTTCCAATGAGTAATTATTAAATGGTTCAACGTGAGGTGACTAATCTTGAATATGAACCACTTTCACTATAAATCCCTGTAGTGAAAAATAACCCCGTAGGGAAAAGTCAGTTGCAAATTATATAAATGTAGTCATTAGGTAGCCAAAGGTAGGTTATATTATAAATGTACGTACTGAATAACAGATTAAATTTTTTCAATACGCTTCCTCAAAAACTGACTCCTATCGCACTATGATTAGGTTCAACGTGCTATGTATACCACTAACATCCTTGTTTTTTTATTTATCACAACAAGGGCTTTTTATTTCCTATTTTGTCATGGTCAACGCTGGTTATATTTTTTTTTTAAATGTGTGGTAATTTTCAAAGAAAGTATTTATTTCTTCGTAAGTGTATTGAAAAACTTCGTTTGATACACGTGGAGATTTGTTACTGCAGCACTCAAATCAAATAAAAAATATTTTATTTCACATAGGCCTACATGGGCACTTATAAAACGTCTGAAGCTAGTGCAAGGTTCCAAATTGGTCGTTTCCTATGGAGAAGAACTGGCAAGAAACTCCATGGTTACTCTTTTAAAAAAAGTGGTTGTTTTTACAATATTGACAGATATTATGTAAGAACAGTGTAGACCAGTCAAATATTGTACACAAAAGCACAATAAAAATTTTCACAGTAAAAAACAAAGTAAGTCGTAATAGGAAGTAGTCTAAAAGTAAGTGGAGTATACAGTGTTCTCACATTCACATTACAAAAAGAGGCTATATAAAAAAAGAAATCAGGATTAATATAATAATTACAACTATCAATAAAATGTTTACAAAATAAATTACTAACAAATTTATGACAGTTGATATATAAATAAAAAAAAATATTGCAAAAGCAATGTGACAGAGAAAAAAAAAATGTATATATAACTATTAAATTAAAGTGGAGCAGTTAATAGACAAAATATTGATGATTTACCAGGGGTCATTGCCAAACAAGCGTGTCTTAGACATAGTCTTTATCCTTGTAATATGCTTTTTCGGTTAGGACACGCTTGATATGAGATTTGAATTTTCCCTCTCTAAGTTCAGTAACCGCCTTTGGCAGCTTATTATAAAAGCGAATGCTGTTTACTAAGAATGACTTGCTAGTCTTAGCTAGTCTCTATTTGGGTAAGACAATTTCGTGTTTACTGCTTGTATTTTTGTTGTGAAAATCGCTTCTAATTTTAAAGAGTCCTAAGTTTTTACGAACATACAAAATGCTTTCCAAGATGTAAAGAGAAGGCAGAGTAAGTATATCGATTTCTTTGAATTTATTTCTGAGGGACTCGTTCCACTCGGCTTAACACCTCTGAATTTTGCCTCGGTTGCAATGACAAATTTTCTTCACTTGTATCAAAATGTAAGTATTAGTATTTATAAAGTCGATTCCACAGTAATCACAGTATGGTTATTTATCATGAGTTATTTCTCCTTATGGTATTGTTAAGCCATTAAACGTGAACACGCCATATTTCCGAGAAAATAACGAGTAGCACTTAATAATTAAAACGCATTGCTGTTCGAAAGATCTAGAATGGTTGTGCGTAGCCAGGCTTAGAAAAATCTCGAAACGTCCACAAAGTACCTACAAGTAGTAGTTAGGTATTTATTTACCGATAAGGGAAATGGTACTCTCCTACGTTAACAATAGAGTCGAAATTCGCATGAAAGTGACTCTTATTACCACGAGCAATAAAAATGATTTATGACTTCGAGAAGCGATTCAATGGTTCTGGGATTCTGGATCGATCGCGGAACGTCGGTATCTAGAATTTTCTTGGCTCCGCATATAAATACGAGCCCCCAGCCGGAAGCGAGTCAGTTGTGATTTCGACTGTGATCAAGAGCGAACTACCCTAGTACTTGAAGTGATTTTACTTAACGACCTAAGCGATAGTGTAACGGTACTCTAGTGTTAATTGCGATTCGGATTATTGTTGACTGGACTAATTTGTTATTGTTTGTGATGAATAAAGTTGTCTGTTAGTAAATCGGCATTTGATTACCCACGTACGTAACAGTATCTACTTATACCAAAATAAAACAAAAAATATCTTATTTTTGTATTTCTGTCTAATTAAACTAATCTTCGAAATGGTTGGATCCATTTTAACGCGACTGTTACTGGCTGTTGTTATAGAGAGTAACTTTAACTAATAAATTAATTAATTCCGCTAGAATTAAACAGCTTAAGAAAGTTTCGCGCGCCTAACACGATTGGGGTCGGACCTATCGGACGGCCAGTTCGGCTTCCGCAGGATGCGCTCTACGGTTGACGCCATCATGCGCGTGCGAGCCCTCACGACGGGGGATGCGGTGTCCCAGGGCAGGTTTGTCATGACAGTGTCCTTGGACATTGCCAACGCCTTTAATTCCCTGCCTTGGAGTACGATCCGGAGGGCACTCCGATACCATCGGGTGCCCGAATACCTCTTTCATAGAAAGAAAGAAAGAAAAACGTTTATTTGTACCTCACACATACATTTAAATAAAAAAAAAAAACAGAATTAGGATACATTAAAAAACTTAACAACAGATAACGGATAATGATAACGGATTTTAGACAATTTTAAAATCTGTGTAAGGTCAAAAAGGCACCAACTCAGCATATGCTGCGATATTTAAAGAGATAAATAACGTAGCGCTGGTATTCTGTTAAGTGATCGAGGCCTATCTGTCGGATAGGCACATAGTCTACCCCGGTCCCCAGGGAGAGAGGAGACGCCGAGAGATGTCGTGCGGTGTTCCACAGGGGTCGGTACTAGGGCCAGTCTTGTGGAACATCGGGTATGACTACATGCTGCGCGGAGACTTCCCTGACGGGGTCAGCGTGGTCTGCTACGCAGACGACACGCTGGTTTAAGCGCAGGGATTCAGGCGGTCGCTCTAGCGACATGCAGGGTTGCGATAGTCGTTGATAGGATCCAGTAGTTGTTACCCGAGGTGGCGCTGCACAAATCCGAGGCTATGTGTTTTTACGACCCTCGGAACGCGCCACCATCGGGTTCCCAATCAACGACAGGAGGAGTTCACATTGGCGTCGGGTCGACAATGAAGTACCTGGGGCTCGTCCTCGATAGCCGGTGGAATTTCATGGAGCATTTCTGACGTTTGGCTTCCAAACTAAACCGGGCTGGGGCTGCTATCAAGCGGCTCCAGCCCAACCTTCGGGGTCTAGACGCCTCCTGCCGGTGGTTCTACGTAGGGATCGTTCAGTCCATGGCCCTTTAAGGGGTGACGGTGTGGGCGCCATCGCTGTAAAAGCGACCGGTGGCCATGCTGAACGCATGCCAGAGGGTCATGGCAATACGGATGGTGCGGGGATACCGCATGATTTCCCGCGAAGCGGTGAGCTTACTTGCTGGCCTACCACCGTGGGATCTGGAGGCAACAGTCCTTGCACACATGCACGATTTACGCGTGGAGATGCAACGCCGGGGCGAAAGTCTGCTGCCGCAACAGGTCGTGACATGGTGGACAGAGCACCGGCGGGATCTCATGGTGAAATGGCGTCAGCGAGTATCGCAACCCAGAGCTGGACACGCCATAATTATGGCGGTGAGTAGAGGACTTTGAGGCGTGGCTGGAAAGACCTCACGGCGTCCTCACCTTCCGCATGACGCAGGTTCTCACCGGACATGGCAAGTTCAGAAGGTTCCTGCACCGTGGGCACGCCACAATCATGGCGGTAAGTCCCCTCTTTGAGGCGTGGCTGGAAAGACCTCACGGCGTCCTTACCTTCCGCATGACGCAAGTACTCACCGGACATGGTTCGTTCGGGAGATTCCTGCACTCGATTCCTGCACTCGATTCATGCGGAAGTGACGCCCGGGTGTCGCCACTGTGAGGAACGCCCGGAGGACACGGTGGAGCACACAGTCGAGGTGTGCCCTGCTTGGGCGGAGCATCGCCGTGCCCTCGTGGGGGCGATCGGCGGCGGAGACCTCTCGCGCCGGGCCTTGGTTGAGGCCATGGTCCGGAGCGAGGAGGAGTGGCAGGCGGTTGCCGACTTCTGCGAAGCAGTAATGCTCGCAAAGGAGGAGGCCGAACGCATCAGGCAACGGCGTTATCGCCGCCGTCGTCGCCGGGATTCTGATCCCGATTTCCGGCCAACGTAGACGCGGGCTTGCGGACAGTGAGAAATGGGTAGCTCGCTGTCCGGCCGTCCGGTAACTGTTCGGACCAAGCCCAAGTCGTCGACGGGGCGCACTGTTCCCGCGCGCCTCAAGGAGTTGTCAGCAACAGCAGGGACCCAGCCGGGTCGAAGCCTACTGGGGCCAGGGTTATCCGAAAGGGCGCTCGAGCCCCGGTATGAAGGCTAGAAGGAACGGGGTGGGTCTTTTAGTCAGTAAGAGTCTGACACTATCTCCCGCTCCGCCCAAGGGCGGAGGATGTCAATGCATGATATTTCCCACCATAAAAAAAAAATGTTCCTGCACCGGATCAGTGCGGAAGTTAAGCCCGGGTGTCGCCACTGTGCGGAACGCCCGGAGGACACGGTGGAAAACACAGTAGAGGTAACACTTGGGCAGAGCATCGCCGTGCCCTCGTGAGGGCCATCGGCGGCGGCTACCTCTCGCGCCGGGCCTTGGTACAGGCCATGGTCTGGAGTGAGGAAGAGTGGCAGGCGGTCGGCTCCTTCTGCGAAGCAGTAATGCTGTCAAAGGAGGAGGCCGACCGCATCAGGCAACGGCGGCGCTCACAGCACCCCAGCCTTCCCGATTTCCGGCCACTGTAGGCGCGGGCTTGCGGACGGCAAGCAATGAGCAGCTTGCTGTTCGACCGTCCGGTAACTGTCCGGACCGAGCCCAAGTCGTCGACGGCGCGCACTGTTCCCGCGCGCCTTAAGGAGCTGTTAGCAACAGCAGTGGCCCAGCCGGGTCGATTTCTTCTGGGGCCAGGGTGGTCCGAAAGGGAAGCTCAATCTCGGTACGAAAGGCACGAAGGAACGGGGTGGGCTTTTAGTCAGTAAGAGTTTGACTGACACTATCTTCCGCTCCGCCCAAGAGCGGAGGTTGTCATTGGATGATTTTCCCAACCATAAAAAAAAACCTAAGAAAGTTATGCGTACTATTGGTGCCTACGACTTCAATATTGTAGCTGCCGCGTTCTGCGGTATTTCCATGTTTTGACTAAAGCATAAATTACGAACAACGAAAATAAAAGAAATCATGACAGCAAAATCTTTGTTAAGTAGATAGTTTGTTACGTACCGTATTGTTTGTTGGCAAGTTCCAAATGTGGTTAGGTACTTTGATCGATGTCACTAAGTAAACGGCGCGTACCGATTGTACACACATTCCAGTCACCGTGGAGGTCGGACTTTGAGTTCGGCGCACCGGCGATAGCGCTCACCAACTAAATAGTCAACACTTATTACGATGTTAATTATTTCACACCAATTGTCGAATGTAATGTGCTTTGGAATTCGGTAAATTAAAAATATGTTTAGTGGTTGGTTCTGTAATCAGACTATAGAATAACAAATGATGGCGCGTGGCGGTCCGCGGCGGCCGCGACCAGTACAAGTAAGATTGCCAGATGTCCGGGATTTCCGGGATTGTCCCGAAATTTTACGTATTGTCCCGTGTCCAGTAATTCGATTTATTGTCCCAGATTCAGAAAAAAAAAAATAATAAATGCTAGGTTATGTTGGTTAATTAATTTAATCAACGAACCACAAGGAAAAGTTTATTTTGTTTGTTTGTTTATTTATTTTTTAAGTAGATAGTATTTAGTCTAAAAAGTACATCATAATGCACTATTCAACAAGTGCATTATGATATGCTTTCTATAAAAACAAGGTTCTCAATTTTAAAAGATGATTTTCTATCAAACTTTTTTTTATTTGGACTAATAAATATATTAATTAGAAAAATAAAATACTGTTTTCCTTTAAAAAAAATACAAATATAAAAGTAGACATCCCGTAATTTATATTTATATATTCATAGCTTCTATAGCTAGCCACGGCCCGACATGGAATTGTCCCGGACTAGGTAAGATCCGATCTGGTAACCATATGTAGATAGTAGTCTCTTAGACTTCAACGAAAATCGTTATCATTGCTTGTATCTGCCAGTACCAGTATGTTACGTACAACCGAACAAGTTTCGAGTGACGAATAAATACGTACGATCCTCATTCTTGCAGTGTAGCGAGTAGAAGTGGGGATGAATTGGCACAAAATGTATATCCGAAATAAGTTTGCCAAAAAGAACTCGGTAGGTAATAATAATTTACGAATTACGATTATTTCTCAATAACACTATTTTCCTTCCTGTTACAGATAGCTGCGGCTAAGGCGCTGCTGGCCCGGGCTCCAGGCGCACCGCGACCCCACGCGCTGCCGGCGCAGCGGGCCGGGAGCGCAGCTGCAGCCGGCGGCAACGCGCCGCGGGTGGAGGAGGCGGCGTGGTGCGACGCGCGCGGCGTGTTGCGTCGCAACTGAGATATTTTTAAATACGTAATATACAAAAATTGCGGCTCGCGCCGCGAGTATGTACTGACCGTCAGTGGGCATGTGTCGTGCGGCGTGCTTCGCGGGGAGTCACTGTGTCGTTGTACGTGCGGCGCGGAGCGGCGTCGTGCGCGGACTGCGGCGCCGGCGCAAGCACGCCCCGGCCAGCGAGGGAGGAGCCGTCAAGTCCTATCTGCGAACAGTCAAAGCCAACTTCATATTTAACATCTCATTTGCTTCAAACCACTTCCATGTAAACTTAAGGTCACGATAGCGACGAGAGCTAGGCACAAACAAAAAAAAAGTCGCAATATGTGGAAAAGAAAAGTTATGTGGAAATCGGTTGAATCGGAAGATGTCGCGAAGAAAGTTTGGAGTAATACTTAATGTGGGTGGAGCCTACATTATTATTTATTTGTTTCAGATACAAAATCCATATTTTGTGTTAGAAAGTAGATTCTACACATAAAATTATGTTAATAAAGAAATGTACATAAACAAATACAAAAAAAAAGTTATCTGTTAAGTACTCACCTACATTTACAATGTCGAAATTTAAATTAAGTAAAAATCCAACAACTAAATTCGAAATTTAACGTATGGTATTTGGATGATGGAACTCTGGGAGGTGAGGTAGATACTGTTTTGAAAGATTTCCAATTCCTGAAAGACCAATTTCGAGCCATCGGCCTTGACCTAAATCATTCGAAATGCGAAATTTTTGTTCCTGACAGTACTGACAGACAATCGACTCTACAGAAATTTTATTCAATAGCTCCCGAAATCAAAATTTTAGATAAAAGTACACTGCACCTCCTAGGTTCTCCAATTTTGGAAGACAGTTTTTCTTTATTAATTGACGACAAAATTGAACGTTTTAAAAACATTTCGGAAAGACTTTCCAAAATTAACCTACATTCGGCCTTCACCCTCATACGGTATTGTTGTTTTGCACCAAATTTCATCACCAAATTTTTATTGTAAGCCTACCGGCTTTCCTGTCTTCGGTCCACAGCACTCAACAGTTGACCAAAAGAATTTTGACTTCTTCTTCGCGTGACCAGAGGGCTGGACTCTTCTTCAGTCAACGAATCAGCATTGTCATCCAGCGTGGCAATGCTGCCAGCGTTCTGGGCACTTTTCCCATTGACATCGATGTGGACGAACTTTTTGATGCCCTCTGAGCTTTCCCCGTTTTTCAGCGTTTTTTACTCGTTTGTACATATTATTATTTTAAGTTTGTATATATATACCTAGTGATTATTTATTAGATTAATTGAATTGAATTAAAAATTCAGTAAAAATTAAATTAGGTAATTAATAAATCACATTTTCATTAAATCCAATTCTAAATATAAAAGTTATATTAATTTTAGTAATATAAATGATTAAAATTGCAATAATTTTATTACAAAATTAGTTTCTTTTAAAATTAAATAAAATTTTGGACAATTTAATTAAAAATATATATCTATATATATATATTTTTTATTGGGGTAAGAAGGAGTATATATAACATTTTTATTTAAACTTCAGTTTTCGTCTTCTTCGACTCTTCTTTAACTTTGAGATGTAAAATCTAAATCGGTACTACATACCTATATCCGTACAAATAAAATATGTCTGTACCTTAATAGCTCTGTTTCGTACCTGTTAACTCAGTATAAAAACCTGTACAAACAAGCGTATTCTCTTTTTAGGGTTCCATAACTCAAAAGGAATAGCGAAACCCTTACGGTCTGGGCAAACTTGAGACAAGATGTCTTAGACAGACTTGTCTACGACGTCTGCGACAAAACAGTTTTGTCTACGACACGAGGCGCTAGGACGGTTGATAAAATATCGATGTGTCAAAGTATCGATATTGTTTTCGAATTTATTTTATCGGCTTTGTCTTAAAAAGCAATGGTAAGACGGCAAAAAAAAAATACTCAATTTATAATTCATGATGTTTATTAATTCATTAAACCCCAAGCGAACGCCGGCGTTCGCGCACCTATTGTCTTTCAATTGTGTCTGTAATTATCACAATTGAAAGGTTAAACAAATTAATAAAATATGAAAATGTAACGAAAAAAAAATAAAGTTGTATTTTAAATAATTGGTGAAAAAAAAACAAAACTTTTTTTATATCAAGTGTCGATATCTACGTGTCAATATCGAACTATCGATATATCGACCAAAAAAATATTAGTGATAAATATCGATATTTCTAAACAATAATATCAATATTTTATCAACAGTCCTAGCGCCCCGTGTCGTAGACACGTCTGCCACGTCGAAGACAAGTCTGTCTAAGACGGTGTTGTCTCAAGTGAGCGCAGGCCCTTATAGGATAAATTTGTTGTCCGTTCTGTCGCGTCCTCACCTTCCGCATGACGTAGGTTCTCACCGGATATGGTAAGTTTAGGAGGTACCTGCACCGGATTTGTGCGGAAGTGACGCCCAGGTGTCGCCACTGTGTGGACCGCCCACAGGGCATGGTGGAACAAACGGTAGAGGTGTGTTCCGCTTGGGCAGAGCATAGCCGTGTCCTTGAGGGGGCGCTCGGTGGCTGCGATTTCTCGCGCCGGGCTTTGGTACAGTTCATGGTCCGGAGCGAGGAGGAGTGGCAGGCGGTCGCCTCCTTCAGCGAAGCAGTAATGCTAGCAAAGGAGGAGGCAGACTCACGCCCTACTTGCTTACTGCATACTTCTGATCTCGATTTCCGGCCACTGTTGGCGTGAGCTTGTATACGGCAAGCATTGGGTAGCTCAAGCGTAAGGTCCTCTTTTTATCCGGTGACCATGTCATTATGGTCCAATACCTATAAACTACAAGTCTATAATTATTGGTGTGTCCGTGTTGCCGGTTTTCAGTAAAGTCTTTGAAAAAAGTTTGCTCAATCAAATGCTTATTCATTTTAACACCAATAAAATCTTACACGAAAAGCAGTATGGTCTCACCAAAGGACATTGTACGACTGACGCTGGTGTTACCTTATTAAAGCACATATTTGCAGCGTGGGAGGAAGCCCAAGATGCTATTGGAATTTTCTGTGACCTCTCAAAGGTTTTTGATTTAATCATGAAATCTTACTTTTAAAGCTAGAACGTTTCGGATAAGGTAAACTTGCACTAAGCTAGGTGAAATCTTATTTAACCTTTCAATCGTGGAAATTACAGACACAATAGAAAGACAATAGGTGCGCGAACGCCGCGCCGGCGTTCGCTTGAGGTTTAATGAATTAATTTAAAGGCAATAGCAAGTTTAAATAAATGGTGTCAATTGACGGGGCTTAAAAGTCAAAATGGGTGTACTCTATATTGGGTTCTTTCTTCTTTCTGGTGCATATTAATGATCTACCGTATTTATTGAAAAAACTAGGACATGTAGTATTGTTTGCTGACGATACGTCCTTAATAAATAAGGCCCAAGCGCCCGAAAAGTGCCTTAAAACAGTGACTTTCTGGAGCCTACTCCTCGGTAACGGCCAGGTTAATAGGTTTGAAAAAAATAGTACATTGTTACACTAGGGGTGAAAGTAACTCATTTCTTCCCGAGAAGGAGTTGGCGAGCGAGCGCAGCGAGGTCGCTAATTCGAGGGGTAAGGTAGGTCCGGCGGCGGAGACCTCTCGCGCCGGGCCTTGGTTCAGACCATGGTCCGGAGCGAGGAGGAGTGATTCCGATCCCGATTTCCGGCCACCGTAGGTACGCGCTTGCGGACGGCGAGCAATGGGTAGCTCGCTGTTCGACCGTCCGGTAAGTGTCTGGACCGAGCCCAAGTCGCACCTCAAGGAGTTTTGCACCAGCACCAGCTGGGTCGAAGCCTACCGGGGCCAGAGTTAGTTCCGAAAGATAGCTCGAGCCCCGGTATGAAGGCTTGAAGGAACGAGGTAGGTTTTCAGCTGAGCGAGTCCAATGAACTGTAGGTAGTAGTCGTTAACTATATAGAGGTCATTGGACTCACTCAGCTGACGTTGTCTTAAAGAAATTAATTTCAAACATGCGCAAATTAATACTAGTTTAAAAAAGGTACTTATTTTTTAATTTTGTTTTTAAATTATTCGATAGCATTCCATTTACCGGATCGACTCTCCACGGAATTAAAACGATCCAAGACAATGGACCAAGAATTGAGCCTTGAGGTACACCCGTTGATACTACAGACCCCGGTAATCTTTTCCATTTACGTCAATTCTCTGACCCCTATCCCTCAAATAAGAAGCAAGAAGATCCAGCGATTTATTCCGGATCCCGTAATGGTGTAGTTTCCTTATTAATGTTTCATGGAGAACGCAATCGAAGGCCTTGGACAAATCGCAAAAAATGCCCTGGACATCGAATTTGTCTTCCGATACATTTTAAATATGGCCTAATTGTTCAGCACCAGCATCGGTTGTTGAACGACCCCAATATTTGTTATATAATAATAATAATATTTTTTTTTTCTTTTGTATAATTTCGTTAAAAAATATTTAAAAATGTAATTTTATATGTAAAAAAATTGAATAAAAAGAATAATAATAATACTCTTTATTCAGGTAAGTTACACCCATATCATTACACAATACAATTCAATTCACAAAAAACTTAGATTACTAACATAATAAATTCATCAATTAATACTACAAACTACAAATACAATAACAATTCAAAAAAAAAAAAATAAGTCCATCATAGCATTAAATAAAAAATAAATAAATTAATACCATTTACATTTACCTTTAAATTCACAATAGTCATTTAATAGCATCTGAGTGCTTTTTGTACCGCTACATGTCGGCCACTACAATGCTTAAGGATATAGCAATCCATCCTTGCAGCAAACATCGCCAGTACGGCGTTGGTGCTACCCCTCACTCTGCGCAACATAGATGCGGCACGCTTTCGCACAGTGGCATGGAAGCATAGTATATGCTAAACAGTTCGGGTCTAATAAAAATCTTTGTAATTGCTGTAAAATAATATTCTCAAATATTTGACTGAAATGAGTCTTTATTTGGTAGGGTCAGATGTACTACCCGTTTTTAAACAATGTTGTTATTTCACTATCACAGGAAATTCGCTACGATCAAAACAGTTATTAAAAATAAGTGCGCAACTAGGAGCTATAATGTTTCTTTTCTTTAATATCACTTAATCTCGACTCACAAACAACATCTATCACTCTATTCGTTATCAGCAAACATTTATGTCTTATCGTGATAAAATGTTGGTTTAAAAAAAAAGGACAAAGCTCTTTACAAAGCGTGCGATGCGTGCGCTCGCTTCGGCTCGTCGCAGTGTACTACTGAAGCCTTTATTTAAAACAAAGCCTGTAAATACAGGTGAGCAGTGGTGGCCGAGCCGTGAGCTGTGGTGGCCGAGTGAGTGGTAACAGCCAGGCGTATTTATTATGAGCCCGTTGTGTCCCACTGCAGGTTAAAGGCCTCCTTTCCATTATTCCACTCTTTTCTGTCCTTAGCCACGTCTGGCCAATCCTTAAGGTAGAAATCCAAATCGTCACGCCATCTCCTTCTGGGCCTAACGAGTCGCCAGATCCTGCTGTTCGGAATCCAGTCAGTAGTTGCTTTCGCCCAATTTTGTTGCGACGTGCGGCAGATGTGGCCTGCGCAGTTCCATTTTAATTTGATGGCTGAGTTACCTACGCCGGCGATTTGTGTTTTGGAACAAAGTATACTGTTCCTTACGCGATCGGTTCTTTTGACCCCGAGAATACTTCGTTCCATTGCTCGCTGGCAGAGCCCGTGTGCGGACTTTTGACGTTTTGTTAATGACCACGTTTGCGCTCTTTAGGTGAAGGTTGGAAGGATGGACATGTTCATGAGTTTCTTTTTAAGAGAAAGTGCGAGTGGTCCTTTCATCAGGTGTTTCATCGACCAATAGCTCTTCCAGGCATCTCGGTGCGTCTAGCAACTTCTTTGTCTTGCCTTGGTTACTTTACGTTTCGCGCTGTTTGTCGAGAAAAGGACAATGTTATCGGCTAATCTCTTTTCCCCGACGAAGAAAGACCACCTATGTACTTTGTGTTGCATGAACATAAAATAAATAAATAAATAAATAACAATGCCCTTGTCTCGTCAGTGTTCGTCTAGATGTTTAAACACTTCTTCAAGCGTTGCTGTGAAGAGCTTTGGAGATAGTGGATCACCTTGTTTGACTGTAGTGAGTAGGAAAAAACGCGAAAATACATTCCTGATCATGTTTTGATTTTTTTTTTTGGCAAAAGCATTAGTCTTACGAAAAAATCACATGTTGATAATGTTGTACATTAATCTATAATAAATACCATTTTTTTTTTCAAACCTATTGACCTAGTTAAAACCGTTACCGAGAAATAAGCTTCAGAAAAAAAACTGTTCTATAGCACTGGTCAGGAGTTAGGGCCTTAAGAGCCGGTAGTAGTCACTGAGTATTTTGTATGAACTTCGCTCGGGTCTATGCCGCTTTCGCGGCCCCGTAACAGCAGCTTCATTTTTATTTAAAAAAAAAAGACGTGTGGCACTCGGGGACTGCCGCGGTAAAGCTATTGCATTTTTTATCAACTTATGCAATTATAATTATTTATTTATTTTATTTATGCAGTATTTTTTTCATTTGTTTTTTTTTTCTTTGATATTAATCGAAGTTACACTTTTTGAGCGTGGTGACCGATAAGAAAACAAATGAGTGGGGGGTGTTAGGTTATTTTCGTTACGGAATTTCTGATTCGGTCTCCACGCTCAAGGCCCGCGATAGAAGCTATGCAATAGCTTAAAAACTGTAACTATTCTAGATTTTTGTTTTTAAGAGGCTCTTTTAAAAAACAAGCTAGGTATATTTTTTTTTTAACTTTCAAATATTTCCGTGACGTAATCTAGTAGACGTACACGCGTACCTACACGTTTGAAATCGTAAGTTGGGGTCAGATTTGCGATTTTTTTTTATCGAGCCTTCTGATTTATATCCAGAGGTTTAAAAAAGTTAAAAACAACGCCGCTCAGTCCGGATGGTTACCGAAGGGTGGACAACGAGCTATTCATTGCATTGTATTTTTGCTTTTTTTTTTGTTTTATTTCATGTTTACCTAAATATTGCTTGTGTGCTTTGTGATGGGCCAAATAAATTAATTTTCATTTTTTTTAGGGTTCCGTGTCTCCCAACACTTCGCCACACAACACAACTTATAACAAGCTGCCAAAGGCGGTAACTGAACTTAGTAAGGGAAAATTCTAAACACATATTAAGCGTGTTCTAACCAAAAAAGCATATTACAAGGTTAAAGACTATGTCGGAGACAAGCGTGTCTGTGTTTGGCAATGACTATATCTGTAAATGTAGCCCCTTTGTAAATCAATATTGTGTCTATTAACTGCTCCACCTCTTATTTTACATACATATTTTTTTTTTCTCTAACATATTGATTTTGCAATATATTTTTTATTATTATTTAGACTTCAACTGTCTTAAATTTGTAAGTAATTTATTTTGTTAACATTTTATTGATAGTTGTAATTAATTATATTAGTCCTCTATTTTTTTTTTATTTACTGCCTCTTTTTTGTAATGTGAATGTGAGAACACTGTATAAGTACTCCACGAACTCTTAGACTACTTCCTATTACGACTTCCACACACACAAAAGACGTCCACTGTTGGACATAGGCCTCCCCCAAGCGTGGCCACAACGACCTGTCCTGTGCGTCACACATCCATCGCATTCCCGCGACTCTGACTAGGTCAACGGTGCAGCTTGTTGGAGGCCTTTCGACGCTGCGTCTTCCGGTACGAGGTCGCCACTCCAGAACCTTTCGTCCCCCATCGACCATTTGTTCTGCGTGCAATGTGTCCTGCCCATTGCCACGTAAGTTTAGCGATTCTTCGTGCTATGTCGGTAACCTTGGTTCTCCTGCGGATATCTTTATTTCTGATGTGATCACGCAAGGAAACTCCGAGAATAGCCCTTTCCATTGCTCTTTGGGTGACTTTAAGTCTTTTGACCACGTTTCGGAGCCATATATCATCACTGGCACCACGCACTGGTCATAGGCGTTCGTCTTGAGGCACTGTAGTATGTTGGACGAGAAGATACCGCGCAGCTTCTCAAACGCTGCCTAGCCAAGTCGGATTCGTCGATTGATCTCTTTCTCGAAGTTAGACTTACCCAACTGGACCGACTGTCCCAGGTAAACGTGGTCATCCACAACTTCGAGTGTATAATCTCGATCTTGATAGGAGTGGGTGCTACATGGCTGTTTACCATGACTTTGGTTTTATCCATGCTCATTTTAAGTCCCACTCTTTGGGAAGCTCCACTGAGATTACCAAGCATTTTACTGAGCTCCTCTGTAGTTTCAGCTACTACGACTACTATGTCGTCAGCAAACAGAAGGTAAGGGATGTGCTCGCCATTGATATTAATGCCTAGCCCTTTCCATTCCAGAACTTTGAAGACATCCTCCATTGATGCCGTGAACAATTTCGGAGAAATAACGCGTCCCTTATAGTCAATCTCACCGTTGGAGAGGCTGCAGTTCAGCCCAAGACTCGATCGAATCAAAGACAGTCTTGTAGTCTACAAGTGCTAACCAGAGAGGCTGATTATACTCCTCAATATATGTATAACCTGCTGCAGTGCATTTATGTGGTTCAAGATGCTGAAGCCTTTTCGGAGTCCGGCTTGTTCAGGAGGCTGGAAGTCGTCGAAACTGCGCGCGAGACAGTTCGTGATGACTTTCGAAAACAGCTTGTAGACATGGATCAGAAGTGAGATGGACCTGTAGATCTTAAGCAGGGTATTGTCGGCCTTCTTAAAGAAGAGCACCACACCTTTGCTCCATGCCTGGGGCGTTTTTTCGTCGATTATAATGGATTCGAACAACTTCTAAAGGGCCTTTAAGACCGGTTTTCTGGTAATTCTGTCCTGGCCCGAAGCCTTATGGTTTTTCAACTGCTTCAGAGCCATCCTGATCTCGTAAAGGTTGACGTCAGAGATAATCTTCGGTATAGTGTCGGATCAATCTAGCTCTTGGGTCGTTTGATATGTTTGCAGCGGGTTTGGAGATTGACGTGTATAACTATATATATTCCACAATATATGTATATATTCCACAACTATCACACAACGCTATCTAGTCTCAAGCTAAGCAGAGCTTGTGTTATGAGTATTAGACTACTGATAAACATACTTATATATTTCTAAATACATACATACCATAGATAACTGTCCATATAATGCCTCGATATCTCCCAGAAGCTCCGGTTTGGTGGATAACTCTGCTGTCGTCGGTCTTCAGTTTCGTGAGCAGAGCCAGCCAAATAGACAGATCTCGTGCAATGTTGCCTTTTTTAACCTTTTGAATGTCTTAAGTTACACAGTTCGACATAAGTAATTGTCTTTCTATTGTGTAACTGTCATAAATCATGATGCAATTTCATTTCATTCTGGTGTGGTGTTGTAATTTTGGTGCAAGATTTGCAATTGCGGTGTAAAATTCTCAATTTCGGTGACCGTCATATTTTCAAAACTACTACAGTTATTTGTTTCCTACTAAAATATGTAGAATACTAATGTGTTCTAGAATAATACAAGTTTATTTTTTCATCTGAAAACTTACAAATAAAAAATACCACTGAAATTAGCAAAAAATTGAGCCTGCGTAAAATGACCCGTAATAAACTTTAATATTTGATTTATTTTATCCTCTAGCTTTTGACGGTACGGCTGGCGCAGTGGCTGAGTGATTGGCTGCTGTACTGCGTGTCACGGGTTCGACGCCCGCATAGTATGGCCTACAGATAGTTATTTTGAGTTTTGGTGTCTTGTGTATGTGAGTTTACATATTTGAGAACGCACTCACGATACAGTAGTAATTCATAGAGTGGCGCAATGTTTTTAAAATAACTAAATAAGTATAGTAAAAAAAAAATTGGCAACATGCGAGTTGAACTCGCGCACGAAGTGTTCCGTATGGTCCTTAGGAAAATTCGGCAAAGAAATCATGTTTGTTGTATGTTGTATGGAAGCCCCTATAAATATTTATTTTATTTTGTTTTTAATAATAGTTGCTATAGCGGCAACAGAAATACATCATTTGTGAAAATTTCAACTGTCTAGCTATTGCAGTTCTTGAGATAAAGCCTGGTGACAGACAGACGGACTGACAGCGAAGTCTTAGTAATAGGGTTCCGTTTTTTAAATTTGGGTATGGAACCCTAGAAACTACATCGTAAAGATCTCCAAAAGAGCATCAAAAGAGAGAAATCGCAGTAGTAGGCTGCGAATCTGACTTGTTCGGTAGCACGCAGGTTATTGTTTTTAAAATAACGACTTCTGCCAATAGATACCAAAATACCGATTCTCAACGTTCAGACAATTAATTAAAAATGCCGTGTTAACCAAATGTATCTCTACAATATTACCAAATCGTCGTAATCGTATCCACTCGAGCGCGTTCGGATAGCAGCGATTAGATATAAAACGAACACACAAACTGATTTACGGTGTTGAAGTGTACAGTGACCTGACCCGGACGCGGAGGGATTTATACACTTGCTTTATAGCTTGTAACAGAAATAAGTCATATTTTAAACATCGCGTCAATAAAAATGACTAAATTTGTAGAGAAAGTTCTAATTTTCTGGATCTGAAATTGATTTCATTCATGGGCAAGGAGCAGTCGATATCAAAATTATAACCACGCCCGAGTCTGTTAAACCCTGTACACGTATAAAAGACCATGAATTCAAATACAGTACGAGTAGGCAAGCTTTCAGCTAGGTTACCATGACGTTAAGAGTAAGATGGTTTCATTCTTATTTCAGTTGTGGATAAGAGATGGTGCTAGACAACCTGTATAGCTCTGTCTCTTACCCACGCTGGAATAAGAATAAAACAATTTTACTTTGAGCGTGATGGTAACCCGGTTGGTGTCCGTTTCGACTGCTCGGCCTTGAATAACGACTACCCAGCATTATGAAGGAATTTGTAAAACACTGACAATGATAGTCCCAAATTCGTAGATTCAACAAAAGGTTTTACCATGGCCACGCGATCGAAACATGGAGGACCGCGCGGTCACGCAGTTCTCTTGCCTGGAGCATAGTAGAGGTCCCATTCGTGTTGTTGTTTGTAATTAGTCTCTTTATTATTATAACCTAGTCTACCTACCGTCCGGTACAAGGGACGGGAAGAGGCCTCGCGGGCGCAGCCTTGGTCCGACCTGATCCACACTGCTCTTGACTCAACGATGTACAATGCTCTTTACACCGTCAGAGACAGGAACAGATGGAGGAATATCATAAGGGTTAGAGTGATGAAGCAGGAAGGTCACGACCCTCAGCATTGAGGAATACGACGCAAGGAGGGGACTTAACTTACAAAAATGTTGCTTTTCGCTATTGCATATTTTTTTTAGGTAGTTATCCTATTAATTCAGAGCAAGACGGCGCGCTTCTCTTTGTCTTCATTCCAGGACCTCTTTCGCATAACCCATCGCCTCAGTAGGCTTCAACGGTTTTGCTAACATCTCTTTGAGGTGCGTTGAACACTGTGCGCCGTTGACGACTCGGGCTCGGTCCAGACGGTCACAGGGTGGCCGAACAGCGAGCTGCTGGGTAGCTCGCCCTCCGGCCACACACGCAAGCCCGCGCCTTCGGCGGCCAGGTGGCTGGGACGTGAGTAAGTCCTTTTACTCACGCGTGCGGCCTCCTCTTACGCTAGCATTACTGACTTGCAGAAGGTCGCGACCATCTGCTATTCCTCCTTACTCTGGACCGACGTGAGCACCTAATGGACTACTTAGGTAGTGATAAAGGCAACAAAACGTCAATCAGCGTATAAACTGGCGACTGCGGTCCCATGATTATTTTTTGGGTACCGCGCCCAAAATGTGAAAACCGGACTATAACTAAATAATTTTGGCAGTCTGTTTGTCTGATATAACTAATATTTAGTACGATAGAAATATATGCCGCTAAAAATGACTGCTTGACTTTTATCGTTTAAAAACTAATATATCGATTAAGGGCAATAAATATAATACATGCAATAATTCAGTTTTCCGAATTATTCAACCAGCGTTTTCAAAGTCAAAGCAAAAAATTTTTTATTTCACATAGGCCTACATGGGCACTTATAAAACGTCAGAAGCCAGTGCACGGTTTGAAATTGGTCATTTCCTATGGAGAAGAACCGGCAAAAAACTCCATGGTTACTCTTTTAAAAAATGATTGTTCTTACAATATTTCCATATTACAGTATTAATAGGTATTATTTAAGAACAGTGTAAACCGGTCTATATTGTACTCAAAAGCACAATAAAAATAATCTTTTAAAAAAAGTGAGTCAAAATATGAAGTAATCTAAAAATTCGTGGAGTCTACAGTGTTCTTCCATTTACATTATTTATATATAAATATATATTTTGCTTAAAAAAAAAAAATAATTACGACTGTCAGTAAATGAGACGTTAACAACAAAAAAAAAGAAAAACTAACGAATTAGAGGTTGGAGTCAGATACCTAATATTAAAAAAAAATATTGCAAAAGCAATATGTTAGTTTTACTATAATAGTGTTCCAATTTTTGATAATTAGATCTGTAGATTTATTGTAAATTGCTGAAATGCTTCATATTTTGCAAGCGGACGCGACCGAGCTTTATATCCTGTAGTCCTCGAGATTTATTCTCAAATATCTGAATTTTATTCTAGCGCGGCTTAAAGCTGACCACAAAAACATAGCGGATGTGGAAATTTAAGGGAGCAGTTTAGTATGCGGTCGCTCTGGTCTCACGTCTGGTGAGGTGAGAGATGGTTGGCCCATTGTGATGGCGCAGAATATAAAGATATGGGTGATTATCCCAGCGGTTAATCTAACGTTGATAATCTATACACTATATATAAAAATAAGAATGATGTTTCTTATTTTTATATATAGTGATCTACGTAACTTGGTTCAATTAGGGCCACATTTTAATTTTTTAAATAAGATTATTTAAAAAATGTAGAAAAAATGAATTCCTTTAAAATTCAAGTTTGGTAGCTTGTCCCAGCTCTATTTTGTGATGTAATTGCATTTGCCCAACTAACTACTTAAAGTTAAATAAAAAATAAACAATACCGTTATACCAACGATAGATAAAACACACTATCGGAAAACTATTAAACCATATAAGAAAAGTAAATTTAAAAGCACAGGATGCTCGATCAAAGTTTGTCCAAGCAAAAATCATAATATTGTGACACTTACTCAAAACTTAGTTTATCATGAAGTTACTTGCGCGTGCTGTCAATCACGTTTTATTATTTTGCATTACTCAGTCATCCACCAGCAATTGCGAGTAAAAAGAGTATGCTTAGTGTTGTGATTTTTCGCCAAAAACGTTTAAGTATCATCTTGAATGGCACGGGGGACAAGAATTTCTCAATTTTTGGTAAATTGATTTGCTTGTGATTTTTAAGTGCTGTAATAGTAAGTTACACGTATAACACGGTAGTGATTTGAGTTATGCATATAACAGTGATATTTATTCAATTGTAATTTAAAACCAGTATTTTTAATTATTTTTTTAAAGCTTGGTTTCAATTTTGGTGGCTCAATTTTTTACTAATGATTGGTTTACTAATGATTAGCATAAAATTTATTGTCATAATTTTCATTGGCATAACAAAATTCAGCATAATGATCATTACGTATAAAATTATAGGTATAAAACTTTTGCAATAATGCTTGTTGCCATAAATACTGCTAGCATAATAATAATGATGCATAATTTTATAAAGCATAATGACATAAACACAGAATGTTCTTTGGAATAAAACTAATAAACGCTAATAAATAACCTAACCTAACCTTGGAGATGTGCTGTGCCTGGGGACGATCGGTGGAGGTAATCTCTCGCGTCGGGCCTTTGTACAGGCCATTGTCCGGAGCGAGGAGGAGTGGCAAGCGGTCGCCTCCTTCTGCGAAGCAGTAATGCTAGCAAAGGAGGAAGCCGACCGCATCAGCAACGGTGATCACAGCGCCCCAGCAGCTGCCAGGATTCCGATCCCGATTACGAGGCTTGTGAACGGCGAGCAATGGGTAGCTCGCTGTCTAACCGTCCGGTAACCGTCCGGCTTGTGGACGGCGAGCAATGGTTAGCTCGTTGGGCAGCGGTTGAAGAAATATACATAAACATAGCGTTACCTGTATTATGAAACTTAGTGGAAAAAATAAAATAAAAAGAAAAAATGCAAATGTCCTACCTACCAGATTAAAGAAGAAAAAAAAACAGGAAAGGCAAAACAAACACTGTATTTACAGCAGTAGTTATAGTTATTGATGATATTATATATTTATGGTTATTGATGTGTGTATTTATATTGTATAATATTAATTATATGTAGTTATGTATCTGGAGCTGGGGGGCCGTTTGCTTGGTGCGGCATTTTGGACGGCGGGGGGTTGTATGTTTGTTGAAGGTTGGGAGAACCCTGATCTTTGATGCGTTTATGACTCGTTGTTGCTTGGGTATCGCTTCGGGCTGATGGCCTCTCATCCATTAAATTTTGACGGGATTTACTTTAATAGCTTAGGTGCTCTGGAGTGACGCCACTTGCACGTGGAGTTGACCAGCAGCAAACAATGTAGATGTGACTGTCTGTCACTTATTCCAAATTAATAACAAACTAATATATTTGTCTTTGAACACCACGTCTGGCGTCATGGGCCACTTAGACCCTCATAAATATTGTCCTTTTAATGTGAAAGGAACAATTACAAAAAAAGGGAAATATTTTAGCACAATTGTAAAGAAATTACCAAAAGACCCAACACGTGCAAGCAAGTCGTGAGAACCAAGCGACCCAAAACTTCTTAGAAACTTTACAAAAACAAAAGCAATAATAAGTAATTGACAAGCGATACTGAGCCTTAAGGCGAAAGGAGGCACGGGGTTGAATCGGCAGGATAGGACTTTGCGTCAGACCCTAGGAGGGGACACATGTCTAGGGTCTTCGCGTCAGACCCGAGTAGGGAACACACGTTGAGAGATACTTAGCGTCAGGGCCGAGTAGGGAACACACGTCTGTCCAGGAGGATCCAGCTAAACTAGCTGACTCAGTAGATATTGTAGGGCTGTGTCCCGTTGTAAGTCTTAGAAGTGCCAACATTGAGATACAGGTGGCCTCAGTTTGGCTTAGACTGATCTAGTATTTAGAGTAGCAAAGTGTGTGAGTGTTTGTTGGTGTAAATGGGTGAGTCATTCATTATTCTAATTTATCCTAGGCTGATATTGTGTTAATATACACAGACCTACGTGCGGAGCCGCGGGAGAGGCTAGTTGTCTAAAGTTCTTATAACTAAATAGACAGAACTGTGTTGCTGGAGAGTTTGTTCCTCCACTTCTTCTCTCCAGCTGAAACACTAGGAAGTGGTGAGTGGTGGGGGCGCTTTTGGGGCTGTCTATATAGGCATTCAAGAGAATTGAGATGTCCAACTCTATTTATTATTGGAGTGATGACTCCCGTCTATATTATTTATTAGTATTTGCATTTACTCTTGAGTTTATATAGTCTATCTGCGACCATTACTTCGGTCAGATGAGAGCATTGTATCTTGCAGACGTACCTATTGTACAAAGGGTGCACGACCTGGGGATGGGTTGACCATATCTATTACATACTATACAGTCCAAGGACTGTTAGGGACCATGACTCAATAGGAGCATGATGTAGACGCTTTGCACTGGAACTAGCTTGCCCCGTTGCTAGACAAGGACGGTCGCACGGTTTGCAGCAGGGAAGGTTGCTTCGTCACGTTTTACAGTTCGAGAGAACTGCTAGGGACCATGTCTCAAAAGGAGCATGATGTTGACGTTTTGTTGCTGAAAAGCGCAGGCGTCACTTATGGAAGTGTTGCCCTGAGTGCCGTGAGTGCGGATGTGAGGTACCGTGTGAGTTTTATTGACTAAAGACCTGATACGCTTGCGTGTGGGTTACTCACATGATCTAATGTTAATTAATCATAACCTTACATCCCTTAGTTATATTTTAACCTTCTGAAACCACTTCTAATGTATTTCATATTATCATGAATTCCAAAGTCTCACTTGACAATTCTTTCAAGTCTTTCCTTGTCCGGATAATGTGATAAGGTACTGGACTACTTAGTACTTTATGGAATTCATCTTTATGTCGGTGGGAGCTTGTCCATGTCTCTGGTTGAAAAATACAAGGGCGGGCGAATGGCGGCGCTCGCCCTCCTCTCCTAAGGGGGAAGCAGACCTTCATACCTTTATGTAGGGAAATTCAGGAAAAATGAAAACTTTATCAGCCTAGGGTCTTATTGGAACAGTCACATAGAACTATTAAACAAGAGCACGGACGTCATGTCTATGGTTTAAATGTAAGGCAGGAGTGTGGTTTTAGTCAGTAGGAGTCTGACACTACCCAGACTGGCTCGTTTGTGAGGCAGCCTGGCTGTCCATGAGGATTTCCCACTCCTGCCGAAAAAAAAAACTGTCCGGACAGAGCCGAAGTCGTCGACGGCGTGCACTGTTTCCACGCGCCTCAAGGAGTGGCCAACAACAGCAGGAGCTCAGTTGAGTCGAAGCCTACTGGAGACAGGGTTAGCTCCGAAAGGCAGCTCAGCCCCGGTATGAAAGGCAAGAAGGACCAGGGCGGGTTTTTTAGTCAGTAAGAGTCTGACACTATCTCACGCTAATGTCATTTAGATGATTTTTACCCACCAAAAAAAAAAAGCTTAACCTAACCTAATTGTGTTTTATTCCGATTGGCTTCGCTATAGTCGGGTAAAAAACATTGACCACAACTATGTTAAATTACCTAGTATCTAAAGATCTATTTAAAATTATTGGCTACATTCACCCAATTATGACTTTTTATATTTATGGCTCATGATTATTAGACGAATAAATATTATGCATTTAAAATTTATGCAACTCCAATTTGAGCCAAAATATATTAGACTAAATAATAGTTATGCTAACCTATGCATTATGCCAAAGTATTATTACGCAACAGTATTATTATGCTAAAAAATGTTATGCAAAAACGTTATGCCAAATAATTTTTTGGCAACAAGGATATTACCCAATTTTGGTTGTTTTGGTGGTAATTATACGTCACTAAAATTGAAAATTAGGTAGCCACAATTTTGAGTATGTACAGTTTATGTATTGGTTGTAAGTACCTACATAATATATATGGCCAGTATTTATGTTGCAAGTCAAACTGACTTGAATAGAAATCGTATACCTAAGGTTTATGCTGGTTTATGCACTTAGTCAATAAGAGTGGAATTTTGTTACCATAAAATTTCTTATGTATTTATTTTTATTTTATTGATTTTTAGAATGTCAAAACTGACTAGTGTAGAGAAGCTGCTAAAAGAGGCAATGGGAGAAATAAGAAGAAACCCTAGAATAAATAACAACGCCAAACAGGCTGAAACTACGCAAGCTACGTAAAAGAGAAAGTAAAATGTCTTAGATTTAAAAACGCTCCATCCATCACAGATCTAGATCCTTTAAACTCCAAGAGCTTTCAGTTTGAACTCCACAATCGTTTCGAGTACCTAGGGTGCTTCGTGGACGAATATAACTAAATTATAATTATAACTAAATATAATTAAATTTTTCAAGACTTATCGTACAAATAAGAACAAAAGACTCTCTGATCCGACGCTCGAGCTTATGAAGAAAATGTGTGAGGTGACTTTTGCAGTCTTTAGATGATACGAATAGATACCGTTAGGTGAATAGCATCTCAAAGTGTCTGAAACGCGACCTTCGCCACTTTAATGCCAAGATGATTAAGGAGGCGATTGAGTGGAATAAGGGCTCCAAAGTATTTGTCACGAGATTTGTCTATTAGGCAAAGCCAGCTAACAAAACTGAAGTCCAACGATGACAGAGTCATATCCGTTAAATTGGAGCTTCTGGGAAAGATTGAGGCCTTTTATGGACAGCAAAATACATGTAATCTCTCCCTTTCTTCATCTTTGTTAGCTGAATATTTTTTAAAAGAACATTTCACTAAGGATATACCAGCCTTTGAATTTAAGCGTATTTCTGTGGATATAATTATAAAAACAATCAAAAGTCTTAACATAAAAAACACTGAAGACTTATGAGGTACATCCGTTAAGATTCTTGGAGATATTGTTGAAACAATTGCTCCTGTCCTAACAGGAATATTCAATCAGTGTTTAGACAGTGGTACGTTCTCTGTTTTAATGAAACACAGTAAAGTAGTACCAATTTTTAAATCAGGTAGGGTAGGTATCGCTCTAATTATAGACTAATATCTGTGCTTCCAGCATTGAGTAAAATCTATGAAAAGATCATGCTCGACCAGATGTTGTCTCATTTTAATTCAAATAGGATTTTGCGTGGAAGGTCAACGACAGATGCAGGAGTGAAACTCATCACTCATATTTTGGAATCCTGGGAGAAGTCCCAAGATGCTATTGGCATATTCTGTGACCTCTCTAAAGCATTTGACTGTGCTGACTCTGATTTGTAAATTACATCATTAGGGAATTCGTGGACGTGCTGCTGATCTTGTTTTTTTACCTATTTCTCTTACAGGCAGCAAAAAGTATCCATTAATGGGGTGACGTCCTCAGGGTCTTTAGTAAAGATGAGCGTGCCTCAAGGTTCAATTCTAAATCCTTTTCTTTTTTTAGTTTATAATGACCTTCCCTTCATGATGGCTAATTTATCCGATATAATTCTATTTGCTGATGACACCTCTCTTATTTTTAAAGTAGACAGAAAAGATGGGGATGTCTTGTATGTCAATGAGAGTCTGGCTGTCCTTTCGAAATGGTTTGCAGCTAATAATCTCTTATGAAATGCAAATAAAAATAAATGTATAAAGTTTTCATTGCCCGTCCCTCAAGTTGATGTCAATCTAATTCTTGACAGCAAAAAACTGGATGTTATTACAGAAACTGTGTTTTTAGGTATAACTATCGATTCTAAACTGCAGTGGGGTGCTCATATTAGAACTCTCTCGGGAAGACTAAGCTCAGCTGCATATGCAGTAAGAAAAATAAGGCAATTGATAGATGTTGCCACAGCTAGGTTAGTTTATTATGCTTATTTCCACAGTATTATGTCTTATGGCATTTTACTGTGGGGATCTGCAGCTGATGTAGACTCAATTTTCATATTACAAAAGAGAGCAATCCGGGCTATTTAAAAAATGGGCCTTCGCGAGTCCCTCAGAAATAAATTCAAAGAAATCGATATACTTACTCTGCCTTCTCTTTACATCTTGGATAGCATTTTGTATGTTCGTAAAAACTTAGGACTCTTTAAAATTAGAAGCGATTTTCACAACAAAAATACACGTAGTAAACACGAAATCGTCTTACCCAAATGAAGACTAGCCAAGACTAGCAAGTTACTCTTAGTAAACAGCATTCGCTTTTATAATAAGCTGCCAAAGGCGGTAACTGAACTTATTGAGGGAAAGTCTAAATCTCATGTCAAGCGTATCCTGACCGAAAAAGCATATTACAAGGTTAAAGACTATGTCAAAGACACGCTTGTTTGGTAATGACTACCTCTGCACATGTGGCCTCTGGTAAATCATTAATATTTTGTCTATTAACTGCTCCACCTTTGTTTTAATAATTATATATACATTTTTTTTCTCTAACTCATTGCTTTTACAATATATTTTTTTTTATTTAAACTTCAGCTGTCTTAAATTTTTAGTAATTTATTTTGTTAACATTTTATTGATAGTTGTAATTATTGTATTATTCCTGATTTCTTTTTTTTTTTTATATAGCCTCTTTCTGTAATGTGAATGTGAGAACACTGTATACTCCACGAACTCTTAGACTACTCCTATTACGACTTACTTTGTTTTTTACTAAGATAATTTTTATTGTGCATTGTGTACAATATTTGACTGGTCTACACTGTTCTTATATAATATCTATCAATATTGTAATACTAACCACTTTTTTTAAAAAGAGTATCCATGGAGTTTCTTGCCGGTTCTTTTCCATAGGAAACGACCAATTTGGAACTATTTTCTGACGTTTTATAAGTGCCCATGTAGGCCTATGTGAAATAACGTATTTTTGACTTTGACTTTGACTTTGATATTTTCTTGCAGTGGGGTGTATAGCAAGGAGACGGCATTTCACCGAAATTGTTCACAGCTGTAATGGAGGATGTCTTCAAGGTTCTGGAATGGAGAGGGCTAGGCAATAATGTCAATGGCAAGTATATCACTCACCTTTGGCATTAGTCAGTGTACTTTTTATTTAATTTTAACGCGTTTCCGTTTTAAGTTCCTCCTTAAGGTGCTCGTCCGAGCTGAGTAAAGTGCTCAGTGATCTTAGTATACCTTCTGAAGGAGTGGGAAATAAAAATGAGCACGGACAAAACTAAAGTCATGGTTAAAAGCCATGTAGCACCCACTCCTACCAAGGTCGGAGAATGTACACTCGAAGTTGTGAACGACTACGTTTACTTGGGATAAATTGAGGTTTGTGACAGAGAAATTCAATTAAAGTGCCACTGATTTTCAATTCTGGTGGGCATTTTCGATTTTGGTGGACAATTCTCAATTTTGGTGGTCAAACAGCTAGACTTTGAACCAAAGTATCTCAAAAAGTTACATAGATATTCTCAGACCTCAAGAAGATCCTTCTAGCTTGATCTTTCTATTTTTATGCCAAGCCATTAATTTTCACGAAAACTTCACAAGGAAATATTTCACCACCAAAATTGACAAAAAATGCTCTTTGTTGATATTGACCCAAATGTGCTAAAAGTATCGTTAACAGGGATAGGGAAGATTCTTCTACTGGATCTTAGATTTTCCCTTGCTCAAGTCATCGCGCCTGAATGGCTGGACCTATTTCACTCATTCTTTTTGGTTGCGGATGAACATCTGATGTGTGCGGATAATATGATAAATAACTCCTAAAAATAACAAGTTCTTTCAGGACAAGATTGTTCACCGTGGGATCTGGAGGCAACAGTCCTTATACACATGCACGATATGCGCGTGGAGATGCAACGCCGGGGTGAAAGTCCGCTGCTGCGACAGGTCACGGCATGGCGGACAGAGCTCCCGCGGGATCTCATGGTGAAATGGCGTCAACGACTATCGCAACCCAGTGCTGGGCACGCCACAATCATGGCGGTAAGTCCCCTCTTTGAGGCGTGGCTGGAAAGACCACACGGCGTCCTTACCTTCCGCATGACGCAGGTTCTCACCGAACGTGGTCAGTTAGGGAAGTTCCTGCAATGGATTCGTGCAAAAGTAAAGCCCGGGTCCTTTGAGGGGACCGCGCCGGAGAACTCACCGGACATGGTTCGTTCGGGAGTTTCCTGCGCTCGATTCATGCGGAAGTGACGCCCGGGTGTCGCCACTGTGCGGAACGCCCGGAGGACACGGTGGAGTACACAGTCGAGGTGTGCCCTGCTTGGGCGGAGCTTCGCCGTGCCCTCGTGGGGGCGATCGGCGGCGGAGACCTCTCGCGCCGGGCCTTGGTTGAGGCCATGGTCCGGAGCGAAGAGGAGTGGCAGGCGGTCGCCGCCTTCTGCGAAGCAGTAATGCTCGCAAAGGAGGAGGCCGAACGCATCAGGCAACGGCATTATCGCCGCCGCCGCCGCCGGGATTCTGATCCCGATTTCCGGCCAACGTAGGCGCGGGCTTGCGGACAGTGAGCAATGGGTAGCTCACTGTCCGGCCGTCCGGTAACTGTCTGGACCAAGCCCAAGTCGTCGACGGCGCGCACTGTTCCCGCGCGCCTCAAGGAGTAGTCAGCAACAGCAGGGACCCAGCCGGGTCGAAGCCTACTGGGGCCAGGGTTATCCGAAAGGGCGCTCGAGCCCCGGTATGAAGGCTAGAAGGAACGGGGTGGGTCTTTTAGTCAGTAAAAGTCTGACACTATCTCCCGCTCCGCCCAAGGGCGGGGGATGTCAATGCATGATTTTTTCCCACCATAAAAAAAGGACTAGATTGTTACGGAAAGATAAATGAAGAAAATTAAAAAGAAAACTACGACTATTTATCATAATGAGCGTTTGACAGTTCATCGCGTTCGCGTTCATCGTAGTCGGGTACAAACGCCGAACAAACTGTTTCTTTCACAAGAAAGTAACGTGTTTTTTCAGCGTTTGTTGCTAGATATTTCTAAAAAGTCACAATACCTAGAATTGTGAAATTACGCAAGAAGCGTGTTTCGTCAATGGTACGGACCCCTGAGTTTGCGACCCCGACTCGTAGATATTTCATCGTTTTTAGGATATTTGTTTTATAATACAAATATTGATTTTAGGAATACCCAATTCAATGCGTGCCTTATCGTTATCTATTTTTTGCTCACACGGCCGGTAGGTATACGCACGGTTATTGTAGGTAGGTACCTACTAACAAAAACGCAATATTCCAACATGTGCTATAAATACTGTAAATGTTAAAAATACTTTGCTGGATGGATGTCCTCCGTGCTGCGTGCTAGTTGTGGATGTGGTATCTTGTCTGTTCACCAAAATTGATTTACAAATTTTCATTTGACAACCAACGATTGGCAAAAGCTTGGTTCGCTAATTCGTAATTATACAACAACAAGTTTTCCAAACGATTTACTTTACAAACAAATCACTAAATAAAATGTTGTTTAATAATGTGTCAATTGACAAACAATACTTAAAAGTACAAAACAAAAAATACTCTATCGCATTTGGTCACCCTGCACCTGTAATGATAGTTGTATGTTGGAAATAAATAAATAAAAAAACCGGCCAAGTGCGAGTCGGACTCGCCCATGAAGGGTTCCGTAGCAGCAAGTAACACAATATAAAAGTTCTTGTAATGTGTTGTAACTTTGATCGATGTTTTAATAATAGTGTATTTTTTTTCGGTTTATGACGCATTAAAAAAAAACTTCTTACTGGATTTCGTTCAAACCAATTTTCGTTGGTAGTTTTTATAGTAATGTACATCATATATTTTTTTTAGTTTTATCATTCTCTTATCTTGGAAGTTAGAGGGGGGGGGGGACACACATTTTACCACTTTGGAAGTGTCTCTCGCGCAAACTATTCAGTTTAGAAAAAAATGATATTAGAAACCTCAGTATCATTTTTGAAGACCTATCCATAGATACCCCACACGCATGCGTCTGATGAAAAACCGACCGATAACTGTATGGGGACCCCCAAAATTTATTGCTTTTTTTCTATTTTTGTGTGAAAATCTTAATGCGGTTCACAGAATACATCTACTTACAAAGTTTCAACAGTATAGCTCTTATAGTTTCGGAAAAAAGTGGCTGTGACATACGGACGGACAGACAGACAGACAGACAGACAGACAGACAGACAGACAGACAGACAGACAGACAGACAGACAGACATGACGAATCTATAAGGGTTCCGTTTTTTGCCATTTGGCTACGGAACCCTAAAAAGACGTGTGGCACTCGGAGACTACCGCGGTAAAGCTATTGCATAGCATTTTTATCAAACTTGTGCAATTATAATTATTTATTTATTTTATTTAGGCAGTATTTTTTTCCCTTTGTTATTTTTTTTTCTTTGAAGTTACACTTTCACATATTGAATTGAATTTTTATTGATTGTTCACTCATTTGTTTTCTTATCGGTCACCACGCTCAAAAAACAAATAAGTGGTGGGTGTTAGGTTATTTTCGTTACGGAATTTCTGGATTCGGTCTCCACGCTCAAGGCCCGCGATACAAGCTATGCAATAGCTTAATAAAATAAAAAAAAAGACGTGTGGCATTTAGGGACTGCCGCGGTAAAGCTATTGCATAGCATTTTTATCAACTTATGCGATTATAATTATTTATTTATTTTATTTATGCAGTATTTTTTTCCTTTGTTTTTTTTTTCTTTGATATTAATTAAAGTTACACTTTCACACATTGAATTGAATTTTGATTGATTGTTCACTTATTTGTTTTCTTATCGGTCACCACGCTCAAAAAACAAATGAGTGTATGGGGGGGTGTTAGGTTATTTTCTTTACGGAATTTCTGGATTTGGTCTCCACGCTCAAGGCCCGCGATAGAAGCTATGCAATAGCTTAATAAATTCATTTTTTATTGATTTTATCTCATAAATCGAAGTTTGAAATATATTACATTTTGTAAACGTTTAGGCCTCCCGGAACACATTATTTTCACTTTGGTTTGGTGTATCATCTTGGTTCGATAAGGTTAAAAATCGCACCTGGATTAGGTCTGGTTAGAATTAAGTGACCACTAGGACGCGATAGCGAGCGAACGACGCGATCATGTACAGCACACAATGACTTTTAATTCTCTTTGACAGCACATTATACAGGTGCGCGTGAGTTTTTATCATTGCATTCTTGGGCAAACCTCACATTCTGCTCGGAGGGTATCTAAAGGCACTTCGAGATGTGTGAGCAGCTACATCATGCCAAACTTCGCAGATCTGCATCAAAATGTTACAAGTGATATGAGTTATAATCTACCTACTAAGAAATAAGATTAAAATAATAAGAGTGGCAGTGTAAGTACTGTAATGTGTAAGAATAGACATTTGGACCGGTTAGGTACATGTTGACGATGCAACTAGTTGACTTGGAGATAACAATTTTTAATCGAGAAAGGTCGCCGTATCATCAACGTTTCTTAAAAACAACAGTATTTATTAATCAGTTTTGCCTCAATATTGGGGCACCGTTTCGGTCCTCAAACTTAGAGTCACAAAATCTTGTACATCACGATAGAAACTTATCAAATGTCAAGCTAGTTCTGTTATTAGGTATGTAGATGTAATTTAAACATAGATTTAAGGGGCGTCACGCTGATACCTACCACACGCTTCTGTCCGCTGTTTGTGTGTTACGAAAACTAAACGAGAACTTTCTGCTGTATTATAATAATATATTATATCCTGCGGGAGTGCGGAGGTTATGGTTTCTAAAATGCTAAGACCCCGCATAACCGTGAGGTATGCAGTCTGATTACTTCCTGAAACTGACGTGGGGATTTTTTTTTAGGTGGGAAAGTCATTCAATGATATCCCCCGCTTTTGGGCAGAGAGTGTTAGACTGACTAAAAATCCACTCCTGTTCCTTCGTTGCCTTTCCTCCCGGGCCAAAATCTTCCTTTCAGAAACAGATTCATGGTCCCATTTGGCTTCGACCCTTATGGGGCCCTACGGTATGCTGACAACCGCTGGCGCGCGTGGAACAATTCGCGTCGTCGACGTCTTGGGCTTGGTCCGGACGGTTACTGGACGTTCGGACAGCGAGCTACCCATTGCTCGCAGCGCCTACGGTAGCCGGAAATTGGGATCGGAATCCCGGCCGCGGCTGGGGCGTGAGGTCCGTTCCTCACGCGTGCGGCATCCTCCTTTGCTAGCATTACTGCTTCGCAGAAGAGGGCGACTGCCTGCCACTCCTCCTTTCTTCGGACCATGGCCTGTATCAAGGCCCAGCGCAAGAGATCGCTGCCGACACTATCTCTATCGAGTCTGACACTATCTCCCGCTCCACCCAAGGGCGGGGGATGTCAATGCATGATTTTTCCCACCTTAAAAAAAAGGCAACAGCGCTCTCGCCGCCGCTGGGATTCCGATCTCCGGCCTAGCTCGCTGTCCGGCCGTCCGGTAACTGTCCGGACCAAGCCCAAGTCGTCGACGGCGCGCGCTGTTCCCGCGCGCCTCAAGGAGTTGTCAGCAACAGCAGGGGCCCAGCCGGCCTACTGGGGCCAGGGTTATCCGAAAGGGCGCTCCAGCCCCGGTATGAAGGCTTGTAGGAACGGGATGGGTTTTTTAGTCAGTAAGAGTCTGACACTATTTCCCGCTCCGCCTAAGAGCGGAGGTTGTCATAAGATGAATTTTCCCATCGAAAAAAAAAAAACCGTGTTCGGTGAGAACATGCATCATGTGGAAGGAGAGGGCGCCGTGAGATCTGTCCAGCCACGCCTCAAAGAGGGAACTAACGAACAAATTCAAATTATTTTTTTTTTAAGTTAAACATAAACTTACCACCAGATATAGTAACATATAAAAGACAATAATAGTAAATGATCACCAAAATTAAACCTACATTTTAATGTAAAATTATAACCAAAGTTTTAACATGTCGCTATCCTATTTAAGCAAAATGAATCCAAATAAAGCACCGGCAGAACCCCATGGTTACGGAGATATCAGTAGTCAAAATTTTGAGGTTAGGTTAACTACCTGCCAAGACAGCTCGACGGAGCCCCGCTATGCGGGGCTCCTACTTCTGGGTGGTTTAAAAAAAAAAAAAAATATATATATATATATATATATATATATATATATATATATATAAAACCAACCCGGGGTGCCCTAAAATTCCACTAAGATAGATTGTTGATTAGACAAAGTATCATCCTGCTCTACGGGGCTAAAAAGAGCGCATTAATTTGCTCGCTAAGATTTGGTTATCATTTACTACTGGCGAGAATTATGGGTAGGTTATTATATTTCCTATTCTAATAAAAATCAGTGACTGGATGCTCAATGAAAATTAGTTTTAATTATTTTCGGTGTGAACAATATATTTTACAAAAAACAAGTGAAGACAAGTGACAAATAGAAATGTCATATTTTTTCTTTAATTTAAGAATCTTGCAAGAAGGTTTTATCTCCAACGACTACATTTGGTGTTCGAATACAATTTAAAGAACAGTCGTAACTAAAATACTATTGTAACTTTAGGATTTCATTTTTTTGGTGTCAAGTAATATATTTTTGACAAAAGAACTAAGGGTACCAAAGCGTTTTATGGTGGTCATTATATTTAATCCCTTTGTACCCTACGTCAAAACTTTATGAGGAAACTCAAATTCTGACAATTCGCCAGTTGTACATATTGTGCATATTGCACGCTGTACTTCATATATATCTACACTCTGTTGTACCCGGGGATAGTAGAAAACGAGCAGCTACCTCTAGAAGAAACTATGCAGTATGTAGGTCGACTGATGTGAATACTGTTTTTGCGCATAGATAATCACTTAGACGCGTACTTATGTTTTTGATGATGGAAGGGTCTGGTCTGGAGTTCTGAGTTCTGAACTTAGGTCTAGTTTAGACTCCTGATGTCCCACAAATTACAATTTCATCTGTTTTAAGTGCTTATGTTTTTCTGCTAAATAACATGTTGGATGTTTGAAGTGTAGTTTGTGGAGATAAATACACATTTTATGTATTTTTTTTAACCAATAATCGGTTGACTCGTGAGTGACAATCCTCGCCCGCCTTTCCGGGTGCATTCGTGTGACGTGACCAGCTCAGTCCCACTTCAGCCTGCGAAGGTGATGTAACTTTTCGCCGCTTAGCTGTTTGATTCGTGGTGGTGTGATTTTAGTCAATAAAAGTCTGATTCGTCCTCCCGCTCTACCCAGACCGGTAGAAGTCAGCAGAAGTACCCAGCTGGCACGGAGGCTCGCCGATTTGCTAGAGACGTTGCGGTAAATGATGTTCCACCAGAGTGGTCCCAGTACTGAACCCTGCTAGATATTACTTGGATTTTCTCGCCGTTTCCTCTTTCCATGGTGACCGGGATTGATGATGACTTCATCCGCTAAATGGGCTTCGGAAAACACGTCGGAAATAGGTCGACACTCGGTGACATAGGACTGCTTCCCTAATATAACTTCATGGCAGTGTATTAACCTTTCAATTGTGATAATTACAGACACAATTGAAAGACAATAGGTGCGCGAACGCCGGCGTTCGCTTGGGGTTTAATGAATTAAAGGCATTGAATATGTCGAGGACTTGAGGCACACCACCGCCAAGACGATTTTACCCCCGGACACCGCATCTCTCGTCGTGAAGGCTTGCACACGTATAATGGCGTCCATCGTGGAGCGCTTTCTACGGAAGCTGAACTGACTGTCCACAAGACACTAGCTGCGTGAATAGGTGGTCTGCAATTACTCTTACCCTATTCGCCAAGCAGCACGATGGGCCGATATGCAGACGGAGAGTTTTCCAATCTTCCAATGAAGTGGGAAATAGCTCCTCTATAAACTTATGCTAAGGAGTCCCTTAGTCTAGGTCCAAGACCTAAACTAAGGGACTATAATAGTAGTTTATGTGACTAGGGGATAAAGCAGTGTCTTTAAGTCGCGGGCGGCATGTTAAATTCCGAACGAAACGAAGGTTGCTGATGTTAATCCCGAACGACAGTGAGGGATTTATAAAATTAACTCCCGAGCATTGCGAGGGAGTTAATAAAGAAACCTGAGTGAAGTGAGGAATTTAAGTCGCCCAAGACAAAGACAGCTTTATCCCCGTGTTGCATACTCTACTTTTTACACCATCTGTGAGATAATTAAAAGAGAATTTGGTCGACCAAATCATATATTAGAGAAATATAATATTATATTTATAAGTTCATCAAACAAACAAAATTCACTACTCCAAGATTCTATAGTTTCAATTTTCTATAATTCTCCCGTGTCGTTAGTACGCACGTTTTATTATATTTTCTTTTTTTTTTGTTAGTGGCCAGTTTGAATCATAGTGATTACATACTCTTTGGTTTGAATTTCGAGTCAACTTGTTCGATGCGCCTACATTTTAATTCACAATGTTGACGATTCTTGATGCTCCAAATTCAAATCTCATTATTCCCTAGGGATCGGCCATACTGCATTATCTCCCTAGGCATATAATGACTTGCTTTAAGTGAGGTTTGTATGACATGTAAAACGACATTATCGAGCAGGTGGTGCAAAAAGTATATTATATATATAGACTATATACTATATTACAATTATATAGACTATATACTATAAAGTTTAATCAAACTCCATTATGTAGTCTTTGCGTGGGAGAGTACCTATTAAACATCCATTCGTATATTCTAACATAATTTACAAACTTTCACGTTAAATAAATTACACATAAAAAAGCGCCAAAAAAATCACTCGCCCCGCTTAGATGGTTAGAGCCAGCCCTGATCGTCACCATGAAGTTATTAAAACAGCTCGCAAATCTAACTTAATTAGCATTGATTTTACTAACAAAAGACGTAAAGATCTAGTCTGTACTCAAAATCATACCAAACACGCTTTTACATCAAAATTTTACCTGTTTCTCGGTACTCTCCTCTACAATAGATTGAACGCGAAAGCAAAAATTTATAGCTTGAATCAAGTTACTGTAAGAGAATTCTTAAAGAGACTACAAAAAACGTCCTACGATGATACAGAGAGTTTACTGATTGTGCTAAAGTGGTTTTTTTGTTTATATTTTTTTTACACCACCTGCTCGATAATGTCGTTTTATATGTCACACAAACCTCACTTAAAGCAAGTCATTCTATCCCTAGGGAGATAATGCAGTATGGCCGATCCCTAGGGAATAATGAGATTTGAATTTGGAACATTGAAAATCGTCAACATTATGAATTAAAATGTAGGCGCATCGAACAAGTTGACTTGAATTTCAAACCAAAGAGTATGTAATCACTATGATTCAAACTGGCTACTAACAAAAAAAAAAGAAAATAGAATAAAACGTGCGTACTGACGGGAGCGTTATAGAAAATTGAAACTAAAGAATCTTGGAGTAGTGAATTTTGTTTGCTTTTTTGTTTGTTTGATGAACTTGTAAATACTCGTATAAAGTCTGTCTAATAAGTCAACCGACTTGGGAATTTTGTATAATATTTAATCATTTATAATATACTTATATTCGATACTTTTCATAAGGTTCTTCTGTTAGTAAACAATGATCTCTATCTCTTAATTAACCTTGATTATTGAACCCGTGTTGACTACATCAGATTTAATTAAATTCTGATAATGACGAACACAGAACGACTGAAGACAGATTCTAATACTTATGTTTCTCTAGTATATGATTTGGTCGACCAAATAGTCTTTTAATTATCTCACAGATGGTGTAAAAAGTAGAGTATGCAACACGGGGATAAAGCTGTCTTTGTCTTGGGCGGCTTGAATTCCTCTCTTCACTCAGGTTTCTTTATTAACTCCCTCGCGATGCTCGGGAGTTAATTTTATAAATCCCTCACTATCGTTCGGGATTAATATCAACAACCTTCGTTTCGTTCGGAATTCAACATGCCGCCCGCGACTTAAAGACACTGCTTTATCCCCTAGTCACATAAACTACTATTATACAATAAATTGTTGACCTACTTTAAGTACTTTGTTATTTAAGAAACTAGAAGTTAAGATTTGGTAATATTATAATAGTTTAGGATAACTTGCCTACATTACAGATGTTTTACATGTTTGTGTTGCACTATATAGAATCCTTTTGATTATTTGTTAATTTTAAATTATTTTAGCTCTTCTCGCCTGAAACATAGGATTTTCTAGTTCAGGCATGAAAGACTCAGAATTAAGATTTTTATTTAACTCTTTGAATGCCGTAATTAGAGACACAATAAAAAGACAATTGCTTATGTCGAGCTGTGTAACTTAAGACATTCAAAAGGTTAAGACTGTATTAATTTATCCTGTATAAGAATTTTTGAATAAATATCATTATTATTCTTTATTATATTATTATTACCTAAATTCTTCCTTGATTTCGTAAAGGTAAAATTAACTTTCACTACTCATACTCTGAAAGTAGGTCTGAAGTTGCCTGAGGAGCGGGCTGAAAGTGATCCTTTTCATCCCTAGGGAGTTTTACTTTACAACTGAAAGCTGTCAAATTATTTTAAAAAAAACTAGTTCTATCTTTACATTTTTAGTGAACCATCCAATTTTCTATACAGCCAGACAATCACAGCGCGATAAAAAATTTAAATAACTTAAAGACAAGTATTAATTAAATAATGGTATATTTTAAGTGATTTATTTGTTCAACTATTTAAAATAATTTATTTTTAAAAGATTACAATTAATTTCTAATTTTTCATTAATGAGGCTGAATAGCTGGCCGCCCGCAGAAAAAAAAAAATGGCGGGAAAGTGGCATGTCCGTACAACAGAGATTTGTATTAACACGTTATCAGATTAAAATAGTGATTTAACGCCTAATTTCACAAGAGAAGAGGCTAAAGCAGTACCTTTTACCGCCTAAATCAGAAGAAAGATATCTAATTAAAATCATAGGTACAACGACTCGGGTTTTACAAACTTTTTATTTTATTTTTAGTTTCCTCGTATTCGTAATGATAAGCACAGTGTTTACCTCGGGGTGAAAGTAACCCATTTAACCCCTCGAATTTTGCTCTTTGAATAAAGTAATTTTGACCTCATTACTACAACAAGCAAACCTGGGAGCCAACATGCTGCATCTTAGATAAATACTGCTAATGCCCTTCGTTTCCGTTCAATATATACCTTTTTTTTCCGATGGGAAAAATGGAGATAGTGTCAGACTCTTACTGACTAAAAAACCTATCCCGTTCCTTCAAGCCTTCATACCGGGGCTCGAGCGCCCTTTCGGATAACCCTGGCCCCAGTAGGCTTCGACCCGGCTGGGCCCCTGCGGTTGCTGACAACTCCTTGAGGCGCGCGGGAACAGCGCGCCTCGCCGTCGACGACTTGGGCTTGGTCCGGACAGTTACCGGACGGCCGGACAGCGAGCTACCCATTGCTTACTGTCCGCAAGCCCGCGCCTATCGTGGCCAGAAATCGGGATCAGTATCCCGGCGCCGGCGGCGGCGGCGATAACGCCGTTGCCTGATGCGTTCGGCCTCCTCCTTTGCGAGCATTACTGCTTCGCAGAAGTCGGCGACCGCCTGCCACTCCTCCTCGCTCCGGACCATGGCCTCAACTAAGGCCCGGCGCGAGAGGTCTCCGCTGCCGATCGCCCCCACGAGGGCACGGCGATGCTCCGCGCAAGCGGGGTACACCTCGACTGTGTGCTCCACCGTGTCCTCCGGGCATTCCGCACAATGGCGACACCCGGGCGTCACTTCCGATTTAATTTGGAACAGTAGGTCTGAAGTTGCCTGAGGAGCGGGCTGAAAGTGATACTTTTCATCCCTAGGGAGTTTCACTTTACAACTGACAGCTGTCAAATTATTAAAAAAAAAAACTACTTCTATCTTCACATTTCTATTGAACCGTGTTCCAATTTTCCATACAGCCAGTCAATCACAGCACGATATAAAATTGAAATAACTTAAAGACAAGTATTAATTAAATAATGTTATTGATTTATTTGTTCAACTATTTCTTTTAAATACTTTATTTTTAAAAGATTACCATTAATTTCAAATTTTTCATTAATGAGGCTGAATAGCTGGCCGGCCGCAGAAAAAAAAACAAAACAAAATGGCGGAAAAATGGCAATCAGTCGTTGATTTTTCGAGTTTTGTTTACGTTTTCGTACAACAGAGATTTGTATTAACACGTTCTGTTTATCAGATTAAAATAGTGATTTAACGCCTAATTTCATAAGAGAAGAGGCTAAAGCAGTAGTGGAATACCTTTTACCGCCTAAATCAGAAGAAAGATACCTACTTAAAATCATAGTTACGACGACTCAGGTTTTACAAACTTTTTATTTTATTTTTATTTTCCTCGTATTCGTAATGAAAAGCACAGTGTTTACCTCGGGGTGAAAGTAACCCATTTAACCCCTCGAATTAGCGACCTCGCTTCGCTCGCCCGCCAACTCCTTCTCGGGACGAAATGAGTTACATTCACCCCTAGTGTAACAATGTACTATTGTTCTTTAAAATCAATATGTACATACCTATGTATGAATATTGAAAAAATATTCAATTCAATACAATTCAATTCTTTATTGCTACCTATATCACATGTTATATCTAATATAAGATCTTAAGAATAGTTAAAAAACCGGCCAAGAGCGTGTCGGGCCACGCTCAGTGTAGGGTTCCGTAGTTTCTCGTCCGTCACAATAAGTGTACCCACTTATGAGTTTAAAAAAATGCTTGCATATACGATTATACTACAAACTTAGTCCAGAAATTATTTTGTAGAACCCTTTTGTCTTTTTTGTACAAAAACTGTTCTTTCCATCAAGTTCAAAATAATTTTTCTAGAAAGTCCAAAAGTTCTACTCTTCAAATTTTTTTCATATTTTCTAAACTTATGGTCCAAAAGTTAGAGGGGGGGGGGGGACATTGTTTTTTACTTTTGGAGCAATTATTTCCGAAATTATTGACATTATAAAAAAATGATTTTAGTAAACGTGCCCTATTCGTTTTTAAATACCTATCCAACAATATATCACACGATAGGGTTGAAATTAAAAAAAAATCACTTCCCACGTTCCATATAGGGGGGCTAACCTAATAAAACATTTTTTTCCAATTTTTATTTTACCACTTTGTCGGCGTGATTGATTTACGTATTGGTAACAAATTTCAGCTTTCTAGTGCTAACGGTCACAGAGATTAAGCGAGGACGGACAGACAGACAGACATGGCGAAACTATAAAGGTTCCTAGTTGACTACGGAACCCTAAAAAGAGCACATCAGGCGTAGCAATTTCATATAAAAAGCATAATTTTAAAAGAACAGTTATAATTAGAAAAAACGAAAATCGGATATACAACACAAATGTCAGTAACAGAGTAGATAGAAATATTAAAATATGTCATAAATTCATTAAATGTCATTAAATGTTAAATCTGTTTGATATTGCAACGAATGTTTGTAATATTATAGATCGTCTAATTATAATAATATAATCAGAAACAATTTGAATCGGAATAAATATGTTGTTCTAAAGTGTAAACAATGATAACCCCGAGATATATAATTTAAGGGATACCTACGTCAGTGCGAAAGCCGTATCATCGAAGTTTGTTTCTTCGAAAACTTTTCAACGATATCTCTATACTGCGACGCCTTGTTAAGTCGACTTTTTGTTACTGCGATGGTTCGTTACATCGAAAAACTTTACTGCGAACGATTTTAAAGCGAAAACATCATACTGCGAAGCCTTGTTCAAAGGATGTCTTGTTACTACAATGAAAATTATGTTACTTAGGAATACTTAACTTTTAATTTCGTTACGATTTTCAACACCTAACGTTTGTTTTTAGAATATATTACATATATATGTTTATAACTTTTTTTTTGATGGGAAAAATCATCCAATGACAACCCCCGCTCTTGGGCGGAGTGGGAGATAGTGTCAGACTATTACTGACTAAAAAGCCCATCCCGTTCCTTCAAGCCTTCATACCGGGGCTCGAGCGCCCTTTCGGATAATCCTGGCCCCAGTAGGCTTCGACCCGGCTGGGCCCCTGCTGTTGCTGACTACTCCTTAAGGCGCGCTGGAACAGTGTGCGCCGTCGACGACTTGGGCTTGGTCCGGACAGTCACCGGACGGCCGGACAGCGAGCTACCCATTGCTCACTGTCCGCAAGCCCGTGCTTACGGTGGCTGGAAAACGGGATCGGAATCCCGGCGGTCGGCCTCCTCCTTAGCGAGCATTGCTGCTTTGCAGAAGTCGGCGACCGTCTGCCACTCCTCCTCGCTCCGGACCATGGCCTCAACCAAGGCCCGGCGCGGGAGGTCTTCGCCGCCGATCACCCCCACGAGGGCACGGCGATATTCCGTTCAAGCAGGGCACACCTCGACTGTGTGCTCCACCGTGTCCTCCGGGTGTTCCGCACAGTGGCGACACCCGGACGTCACTTCCGCACGAATCCGGTGCAGGAACCTCCCGAACGAACCATGTCCGGTGAGAACCTGCGTCTTACGGAAGGTAAGGACGCCGTGAGGTCTACGGAAGGTAAGGACGGGGACAGGCCCTCCACAAACTTTAAGGCCTTGCTCAGTAGACGAAACTGAACAACCCACCATAAAAACTTTTTTCAGGAAACGAAAAAAAAAATTCAGCCTCTCCGTACAAACTGTCCAATCAAGTTAATAATTTTGTATGGTGAGTCGGATTTTTTTTTCGTTTCCTGAAAAAAGTTTTTATGGTGGGTTGTTCAGTTTCGTCTACTGAGCAAGCCCTTAAAGTTTGTGGAGGGCTGTCCCTTACACCTTGTATACTGCGTGGAAAGTGTGAGGTTCGATTCCAGACATTTTATTATTCTCAATTCAAAATTTATTTTTCATTTTGAGAAATCTATCGTATTGGTAACCAGTTTAATAACTAGTTCATAATTTTGTCCGTTATTTTGATATTTCATCGTTATCTATGACCGACCTTTTAGTCGCCGTAAATTGCATCTTTACATGACTGTGTGTAAATGTGCGTGGTCTGTTAGTGTGCGTAATCCGCGTTGGTAGGTGTCTTATCTGTAGTGGAGTGTGTAGGGTGGGAGACAAGCGGCGACACGCCTTCAAGTACAAATCGTGAAGTATTTCCATTCTAACCTCTTTCATCTGTGGAATGAAAGCCCTCAATTCTCGCCTCAGCAAACATCGCCGACCCGCAACAAAACCGTAGCAGCCCCGCCAGCATCCTGGACACGTTGTATGCTCTTTGCCCTTTTATTTTATTTATTATTATAATGTCTTTAATAATTTTATTTATTTATTTACCCATTTGTTACAAGTAAGTACATTCTTAAACATAAGTATAGCATAGTTGCTTATCGGTAACGCGAGTTATATTTTATAACAGAATTATTACAATGGCCCCCAATTAGGCGGTGCCTGTTATCTGGGGGACGTTAACGTTAAATTAAAATACAAGTTTCTTTTGCGGATTACCTTAAAATAAAGTAGGAATAAAATAGGAGACAAATAATCAGTACAAAGTAATAGAATAATAAATTATAAGAGTTGTGCTTGTTAGAGATATGCGGTTGAAAGGGCGTAGGTATGTTTGTGGGTCGTTATACGTGATAAACTCGAATTACATATAATATGGTGACTGTTTAGCACGAAATGTTTAATACTAGTCAATAATTTCCCCAGTTTCATCATATGAGAGGGAGACGGGCATTTTTTAGGGTTCCGTAGCCGAATGGCAAAAAACGGAATCCTTATAGATTCGTCATGTCGGTCTGTCTGTCTGTCCATATATCATAGCCACTTTTTTCCGAAACTATAAGAGCTATAATAATATTGTTACGCCACTAAACGTGAACACGCCATATCTCCGAGAAAATAACGAGTGGCACGTAATAATTAAAACGCATTGCTGTTCGAAAGGTCTAGAGTAGTTGTACTTAGCTAGACTTAGAAAAATCTCGAAACATCCACAAGGTACCTACCTACCAAGGTACATGTAGTAATAAATATCATCTAACCGATAAGGGAAATTGTACTCTCCGACGTTAACAATAGAGTCGAAATTCGCATGAACGTGACTCTTATTATTACGAGAAATAAAAATGATTTATGACTTCGAGAAGCGATTCAATTGTTCTGGAATTCTGGATAGATCCGGGGACGTCGGTATCTAGAATTTTCTTGGCTCCGCATATAAATACGGGCCCCCGGCCGGAAGCGAGTCAGTTGTGATTTCGACTGCGATCAAGAGCGAACTACCCTAGTACTTGAAGTGATTGTACTTAACGACTTAGGCGATAGTGTAACGGTACTCTAGTGTTAATTGCGATTCGGATTATTGTTGACTGGACTAATTTGTTATTGTTTGTGGTAAATAAAGTTCTCTCGTCAGTAAATCGAAATTTGATTACCCACGTACGTAACAACTGGTGTCAGAAGTGGGATGCCACTAACACCGAGAGACGACGAACAGCGACCACGAACAAGAAGGCAAATGGAGATGGATGCTGCGCGTCATCGTATGGAGGAGGAAGATCAGGCTGGCATGGTAGCAACAGAAGCTGCTGAGGCGCCAACAGGACCATCCTCGGAATTGAACCTCGCTGCGGTGTTGGCCGCCATGCAAGCTAGTATGGAAGCTGCTCGCCGCGACCAGGAAGCCGCTCGCCGCGATCAGGAGGCCAACCAGCGCAAGCTCCAGGACCTCATCGCGGCTAATCAAGAAGCTCCTCGCCGCGAACAGGAGGCTAAGCAGAACCTAATCCTCGATAAGATCGATCACGGTCTCGTTACGTTGGGCGAGAAGGTAAAGAATCTCACCGTAGAGGTCAAGGAGGTTTCTGCCCGAGCTGATAGCCTCGAAACAAGCCTGCTGGACATCAACAAAAAAATTATCAAGCTCGAAGCACGCGAACCCGTTGCTGTCGGCTCATCATCGCACACCCCCTGTGCATCTGCCGCAAAATTTGATGTGCCGCGTTTTGATGGCACGTCTTCCTGGACGGTATTTAAGTACCAATTCGAGACATTGGTCGAAACAAACCGCTGGGATGATAAGCAGTCTTTTGCGGCATTAACTTTGGCTCTACGAGGGGACGCCCTGCTAGTCCTAGAGAACCTCCCTGCGGACGGCAGGACATTGGAGCGTCTCATGGAGGGACTGGACACTCGTTATGGAGACAAACACCTCGAGCACGTTTTCCGCGCGCAGTTACGCGAGAGAACGCAGGAGTCGAGGTTGAACGGCTGGTCCGGCGTGCATACATGTCGATGGCACCAGAGTTGGTGGAAGTGAATCTGGTGCAAGCATTCATCGACGTTCTACGGGATACTGAAGTCAGGGCTACGGTGCGACTTGGACACCACCAAACTTTAAAGAGTGCGATGGCACACGCTTTGGAAGTGGAAGCAGTACGACAAGATTTTCGTACGCATAGAGTTCGGGAAGTGGTGGTCTCGCCTTCAGCGCGACTACGTCACCGAGAAGTGGTGGCTTTTTCCCCAGCACAGTCCCGCTATATTCCAACGTGTTACGGGTGCAGAGAAAAAGGGCACATTCGCACCGATTGTCCTAAGAAAAAGAGGGAAAGTGTGGACTCCGGAACTCAAGTCGACGAAGAGCCGATAAATCCTAATGTCGCCAGGGCCATAGCCCCAACCATCACCATCAATCAAGTTCACAACGGAAATAGTTTGATCATCGAAGGAACACTGAATCATCGTGCCTGCAATTTTACCATTGACACCGGGGCGTCGCGAACCATTGTAAGACCGGAGTTGCTGAAACGAACCATCTCATGGCAAAAAGAGTCTCCATCCTGCCGACTTCAGACAGCAACCGGCCAGTCAGTCTCCGTCCTCGGTGATACAGAAATCCAGTTTAAAATCGGTGATCAAGTGTACACCCATCCTGTGTTAATTGCGAATATTACCGATGATTGCATACTGGGTCTGGATTTCTTGCGTAATTACAGATGTGTTTTAGATATCGATAGGGGAGTATTGAAATTCCCAGATCAAGAAGTCTTCCTGCGAGGAATTAAGTCATGCAATCTCTATTGTTTAAAGGAAACTACACTGGCTCCGAGAACAGAAACCTTAGTTGAAGTGAAATTTCCCAAGAAAATCAGGCAACGAAGATGTGTAATGGTTGAGGATACTGGCCGGCACCCAAAGATCATCACCGCGAGGACATTAGTTATGACGACAGGGAAATCCAAGGTCAGGATTGTGAACCTTGGGAGAGAAGAGGTCCAACTGAAGAAAAACAGTGTTGTTGGGAGATGTGAAGAAGTTCAGTATCTCCGTCAAATCAATAAATCTCCAGCAAAGCAAGACACGAACAAAGTCGAAACTAATCACATCCAGCAACTTCTGGAAAATTCTAAGAGCAACTTATCGACTTCGGAACTACAGCAAGCAAGGGAATTTCTGCTACGGTTTCGAGATATCTTTGCAACGGGAAAAGACTGCGGGAGAACAGGTCTCGTCAAGCATGAGATAGATACAGGTGATGCGAGACCAATTAAACAGAGACCGCGCCGCATACCCTGGGCTAAGGAATCTGAGGTAGCAGAAATGGTAAAGGACATGGCTGATAGCGGAATAATTGAGCCTTCTACGAGTCCATGGTCTTCTCCAGTCGTTCTAATGAAGAAGAAGGACGGCAGCACCAGATTCTGCGTGGACTACAGAATGCTGAATAATGTGACGAAGAAGGACAGTTATCCCTTACCAAGGATAGACGATACGCTGGATATGCTGAGTGGCATGAAGTGGTTTTCGACCATTGATTTGAAAAGTGGCTACTGGCAAGTGGAAATCAGCGAGAAAGATAAAGAAAAGACAGCGTTCAGTACGGGTATTGGCAGCGGCCTGTGGCAATTTAACGTCATGCCTTTTGGGTTATGCAACGCTCCAGCGACGTTTGAACGCCTCATGGAGAGAGTCATGGTGGGTCTTCTTGGTGACGTCTGCCTGATATATTTAGATGACGTCATTATAATGGGTCGCACTTTTAAGGAAAACCTGAGGAATATGGAGAAAGTGTTTACCAGGATACGAGGGGCTAACTTAAAACTAAGCCCAAAGAAGTGTGCCCTGTTCAAGAAGGAGGTCAGCTACCTAGGACATGTTATTTCCGCCGACGGGGTGAGAACCGACCCTGAGAAGATAAAGGCAGTCCAACAGTGGCCGGTTCCAAAGAACAAAACGGAAGTACGTGCATTTCTAGGGTTGTGCACATACTACAGGCGGTTTGTCAAGAATTTTTCGGACATTGCAAAACCTTTACATCAGCTGACTGAGGATAAACGAGATTTTATTTGGGACAAGAACTGTGAGTCAGCATTCGACGAGCTAAAGCAACGGCTATGTGAAGCGCCTATACTGGGGTATCCGAGCAGAGACGGAAGATTTGTCGTAGATACCGATGCCAGCAACACGGGAATTGGTGGAGTGTTGTCACAAGTGCAGGGCGACAGACAGGTCGTAATCGCTTACTTCAGTAAGGCACTTTCAAAGCCAGAAAGGAACTACTGCGTGACTCGACGAGAACTGCTGGCTGTGGTAAAAACCTTGCAGCATTTCCACAAGTACCTCATAGGAAGACAATTTACTTTGAGGACGGATCACGCTGCATTGAAATGGCTTCTACAATTTAAAAACCCTGAGGGCCAAGTTGCAAGATGGCTCGAGCAGCTGCAGGAATTTAACTTTGTGACAGAACATCGTAGTGGAAAAGGGCATAACAATGCTGACGCCCTGTCGCGACGTCCATGTAATGATGACTGCAGACACTGCCAGCAGAATGAAGCCCGAGAACGCGTTAATTTAATTAGGGCTGAAGGCAACTTCAAGAAGTCCCAGGAAGAAGATGACGATATTCGACCTATACTAGACTGGAAGCGTAGCGGAACTAGGCCTCAGTGGAGTGAAGTATCGTCACACAGTCCCGTAACTAAGAGCTACTGGGCACAATGGGACAGTTTAGTCCTAGAAAATGATGTGCTTTGTAGGAAATGGGAATCGAACGATGGCAAGGAGGTGACCACACAAGTGATAGTACCACGATGTGAAGTAGTCCCCCTGCTACAGGAAATACACGATGGTGCTTCTGGAGGACACCTGGGCATCAAGAAAACTCTACTGAAAGTGAGACAGCGGTATTACTGGCTCAATTGTAGAGATGACATAGAGCAATGGTGTCGGAAATGTACAGCGTGCGCATCTGTGAAAGGACCACAGACTAGGAGCAGGGGCAGGCTTCAGCTGTACAATGTGGGAGCCCCATGGGAACGCATCGCTATCGACGTCGCTGGACCTTTTCCAGTTACAAATGACGGAAACAAGTACATAGTGGTGATCCAGGACTATTTCACAAAGTGGCCCGAAGTCTTCGCCATACCTAATCAGGAAGCGACGACAGTGGCGAAGAAGGTGGTCGAAGAAGTAGTATGTCGGTATGGCGCACCTTTGGAAATCCATTCCGATCAAGGCCGTAACTTCGAATCTGCGCTGTTCCAGGAAATGTGTACTCTTCTGGGAATTTATAAGACACGCACAACACCTGCGCACCCTCAGTCGGACGGAATGGTGGAAAGGTTTAACCAAACCCTGGAGAATCACCTGGCTAAGGTTGTCGACGACCATCAGAAGGACTGGGACCGGTATATTCCACTATTTCTGATGTCTTACCGATCGGCAGTGCATGATAGCACGGGACATACCCCAGCAAGAGTGAATTTCGGCAGAGAGATGAGACTCTCGGTCGATGCCATAACTGGCGTGCCACCTGACAAGACTAAGCCAGTTACAGATTACGTAAGTGACCTTCAAGATCAATTGGACGAAGTGCATAAACGAGTTCGTGAGAATAGCATGAACACCAGCGTAAAAATGAAAACTAGATACGACCGTAATGCCAACGCCAAGGGATTTGAGGAGGGTACACTGGTCTGGCTCCACAACCCGCTTCGACGAAAAGGGAAGTCGCCGAAACTCCAAGCTCGATGGGAGGGACCTTACACCGTGTTAAAAAGGATTAATGACGTGACCTACCGCATCAAGAAAGGGCTAAGAGGGAAGCCCAAGGTTGTTCATGTGGATAGATTGGCGCCGTATCACGGATCTAATAATGCTCGGGACGAGCATGACTAAGAGGGGGGCACTGTTACGCCACTAAACGTGAACACGCCATATCTCCGAGAAAATAACGAGTGGCACGTAATAATTAAAACGCATTGCTGTTCGAAAGGTCTAGAGTAGTTGTACTTAGCTAGACTTAGAAAAATCTCGAAACATCCACAAGGTAACCTACCAAGGTACATGTAGTAATAAATATCATCTAACCGATAAGGGAAATTGTACTCTCCAACGTTAACAATAGAGTCGAAATTCGCATGAACGTGACTCTTATTATTACGAGAAATAAAAATGATTTATGACTTCGAGAAGCGATTCAATTGTTCTGGAATTCTGGATAGATCCGGGGACGTCGGTATCTAGAATTTTCTTGGCTCCGCATATAAATACGGGCCCCCGGCCGGAAGCGAGTCAGTTGTGATTTCGACTGCGATCAAGAGCGAACTACCCTAGTACTTGAAGTGATTGTACTTAACGACTTAGGCGATAGTGTAACGGTACTCTAGTGTTAATTGCGATTCGGATTATTGTTGACTGGACTAATTTGTTATTGTTTGTGGTAAATAAAGTTCTCTCGTCAGTAAATCGAAATTTGATTACCCACGTACGTAACAATATGTTAGCTATATACCTATAATGTTTCAGGCAAATAAATGAATTATTATTATTATACTGTTGAAATTCAGTAAGTAGAAGTATTCTGTGAACCGCAATTGCATTAAGATGTTCACACAAAAATAGCAAAACAATAAATTTTTGGGGTCCTATACTTAGAACTGAAACTCAAATTTTTTTTTTCATCATACCCATACGTGTGGGATATCTATGGATAGGTTTTCAAAAATTTATTGAGGTTTCTAATATCATTTTTTTCTAAAGTGAATAGTTTGCGCGAGAGACACTTCTAAAGTGGTAAAATACGTGCCCCCCCCCCCGTAACTTCTACAATAAGAGAATGATCAAACTAATTAAAGAAAATTGGTTTGAACCAGACCAAGTGAGTAGTTTTTTTTTTATTTAGTCATAGATTTATTAAAATTCACTACTCCTCCGACAACACTCCGGCTCACCTGACATAGGTAGTTAGCCTGGTTTTGATACCAGAACCTGAGCAAAGAAGTTACCTACTGTGTCATCAACTTCAGTTTCCCGACGCAGCTATTTTTACGATCTTTGTTTTCCCTTCGAAATAATAACAAAATCGATTACTAAGAAAGCCAAATGGATCACTAAAGGGATAAGAAAGTGTAGTAAAAAGAAACGGCACTTGCTATGGCAATATACCTAGAACAAATCCGACACAAAACAATAAACAATTATTTAAGACATATTCTGCAAGGTTTAAAAGAGTTTTAAATTTAACACAAACATCACGAAACAACTACTTCATTAAGACATCCCAAAATAAATCTAGAGCGGCATGGACCATAATTAACAATTCTAAGACCTCCTTCCCTAAGGAACCAGTAACACAAATTCAAACAGGGACACAGAAAATTGCTAACCCATTAAAAATAGCCCAGACCTTTAACGAGTTCTATATTAATCAAGTTTCTCAACAAAGAAATGAAACCACACCAGAAATTAATATACGCTCAAATTCTTCAAAATCTCTATATATGGAGCCGACTATTCCTCAAGATATAAATGACCATATTAACTCACTTCGAAACACAAATAGTGTTGGCTATGATGGAGTATGCACTAAAGTTATTAAAGAAGTGTCACAATACATAGCTCCACATCTCAGTCAAATAATTAATATGTGTATTGCTTACGGAATCTTCCATGACAAATTAAAAACCTCAATTGTAGTACCATTGCATAAAAAAAATTATAGACAAATTATGTCAAACTACAGGCCTATCGCGCTGATACCCATCTTTTCAAAAATATTTGAGAAAGTCATTTATAAGTCCTTATACAACTACCTTGAGAAATCAAATATATTAGTAGAGGAACAAAAGGGATTTCGTAAGCAGAAGACAATCAATATGGCCATACATGACTTGCTTCTGCCCATCTTATCAAATGTAGATAAAAGAAAACCGGTATGTGCTATTTTTATGTATTTAACTAAAGCCTTTGACTATGTGGATTTCTCTTTATTAATAGGTAAACTTGAAAAATATGGTGTTAGGGGAAATATACTTGATCTCATTAAATCTTACTTGACGGATAGAAGGCAATTTGTGGAAATCACACAAGTATGCCCCAAGACCGGTTACGAGAAAAAATATCGTTTCGAGAGCGAAATAATTAAATACGGCGTTCCTCAGGGTAGCGTACTAGGACCCCCTCTTTTTTTGGTTTATATAAATGACCTTCCAGAGCATATAAATCACCCCATGGTTCTTTTCGCCGATGATAGCACTGTAGTGATTAAGTGTGACAATCCCAATACTTATGAAAAAGAAATAAATATGACATTGAATAAAATTATAACATGGTTTAACGACAATAATCTAAATATCAACTTAGAAAAGACTAAAATTATGTATTTTCATCAAAGGATCCCAAACAATATCATGGACATTAATTATTTAAGAACGAAAATTGAACCAACTACTGTTACTAAATTTCTTGGTATTTATATCGATAACAATTTGACTTGGAGATCCCAGACAGACGAAATATGTAAAAGAATTAGTAAATTTGCCTATGTCCTCTATAAGCTATCAAAAATTTATAGTTTAGTTTATATTAATGACCTTCCCTTCATGATGGCTAATTTATCCGATATAATTCTATTTGCTGATGACACCTCTCTTATTTTTAAAGTAGACAGAAAAGATGGGGATGTCTTGCATGTCAACGAGAGTCTGGCTGTCCTTTCGAAATGGTTTGCAGCTAATAATCTCTTATTAAATGCAACTAAAACTAAATGTATAAAGTTTTCATTGCCAAATGTCCCTCAAGTTGACGTCAATCTAATTCTTGACAGCAAAAAACTAGATGTTATTACAGAAACAGTGTTTTTGGGTATAACTATCGATTCTAAACTGCAGTGGGGTACTCATATTAGAACTCTCTCGGGAAGACTAAGCTCAGCTGCATATGCAGTAAGAAAAATAAGGCAATTGACAGATGTAGCCACAGCTAGGTTAGTTTATTATGCTTATTTCCACAGTATTATGTCTTATGGCATTTTACTGTGGGGACCTGCAGCTGACGTAGACTCAATCTTCATATTACAAAAGAGAGCAATCCGGGCTATTTATAAAATGGGCCCTCGCGAGTCCCTCAGAAATAAATTCAAAGAAATCGATATACTTACTCTGCCTTCTCTTTACATCTTGGAAAGCATTTTGTATGTACGTAAAAACTTAGGACTCTTTAAAATCAGAAGCGATTTTCACAACAAAAATACACGTAGTAAACACGAAATTGTCTTACCCAAATGGAGACTAGCTAAGACTAGCAAGTCATTCTTAGTTAACAGCATTCGCTTTTATAATAAGCTGCCAAAGGCGGTAACAGAACTTAGTGAGGAAAATTCAAAAGTCATATCAAGCGTGTCCTAACCGAAAAAGCATATTACAAGGTTAAAGACTATGTCGAGGACACGCTTGTTTGGCAATGACTACCTCTGCACATGTGGCCCCCTTTTTTTTTGTTTTTTTTTTTTTTTATGGTGGGAAAAAATCATGCATTGACATCCCCCGCTCTTGGGCGGAGCGGGAGATAGTGTCAGACTCTTACTGACTAAAAGACCCACCCCGTTCCTTCTAGCCTTCACACCGGGGCTTGAGCGCCCTTTCGGATAACCCTGGCCCCAGTAGGCTTCGACCCGGCTGGGTCCCTGCTGTTGCTGACAACTCCTTGAGGCGCGCGGGAACAGTGCGCGCCGTCGACGACTTGGGCTTGGTCCGGAAAGTTACGCAAGCCCGCGCCTACGGTGGCCGGAAATCGGGATCAGAATCCCGGTTGCGGCGGCGGCGGCGATAACGCCGTTGCCTGATGCGTTCGGCCTCCTCCTTTGCGAGCATTACTGCTTCGCAGAAGTCGGCGACCGCCTGCCACTCCTCCTCGCTCCGGTCCATGGCCTCAACCAAGGCCCGGCGCGAGAGGTCTCCGCCGCCGATCGCCCCCACGAGGGCACGGCGATGCTCCGCCCAAGCAGGGCACACCTCGACCGTGTGCTCCACCGTGTCCTCCGGGCGTTCCGCACAGTGGCGACACCCGGGCGTCACTTCCGCATGAATCCGGTGCAGGAAACTCCCGAACGAACCATGTCCGGTGAGGACCTGCGTCATGCGAAAGGTAAGGACGCCGTGAGGTCTTTCCAGCCACGCCTCAAAGAGGGGACTTACCGCCATGATTGTGGCGTGCCCAGCACTGGGTTGCGATAGTCGTTGACGCCATTTCACCATGAGATCCCGCCGGAGCTCTGTCCGCCATGCCGCAACCTGTCGCGGCAGTGGACTTTCACCCCGGCGACATGTGGCCCCCTGGTAAATCATCAATATTTTGTCTATTAACTGCTCCACCTTTGTTTTAATAATTATATATACATTTTTTTTTTCTCTGACACATTGCTTTTGCAATATTTTTATTTCAACTGTCATAAATTTGTTAGTAATTTATTTTGTTAATATTTTATTGATAGTTGTAATTATTATATTATTCCTGTTTTTTTTTTTTTATATATATATAGCCTCTTTTTGTATTGTAAATGTGAGAACACTGTATACTCCACGAACTCTTAGACTACTTCCTATTACGACTTACTTTGTTTTTTACTGAGAAAATTTTGATTGTGCTTTTGTGTACAATATTTGACTGGTCTACACTGTTCTTACATAACATTTATCAATATTGTAAAACAACCACTTTTTTAAAAGAGTAACCATGGAGTTTCTTGCCGGTTCTTCTCCATAGGAAACGACCAATTTGGAACCGTGCACTAACTTCTGACGTTTTATAAGTGCCCATGTAGGCCTATGTGAAATAAAAATATTTTTGACTTTGACTTTGACTTTTGAATAGTTAGCCTAGAACCCATATTAACAGCCTATCACGGCTATGTCGCATCGACACTCAGATATGGCGTAATATACTGGGGCAATTCAGTTGATAGAGAAGTAGTATTTAGAGACCAAAAAAGATGTGTCAGGGCTATGTGTGGCCTAAAAAGCACTGACAGTTGCCAACCGTTCTTTAAACGTTTAAAAATTCTTACCTTGCCGTTTTTTTTTTTTTTCGATGGGAAAAATCATCTTATGACAACCCCCGCTCTTGGGCGGAGCGGGAGATAGTGTCAGACTCTTACTGACTAAAAAACCCATCCCGTTCCTTCAAGCCTTCATACGAATCAAATGTGTTTGTTAAATCTAACATTTCACTATATAAAATAGCCACTAAAAGCTACTACAGAAAACTACGCGATAAAAATAAATCAGAACTCGAAGTAACTCATGGAAAGACTGCACTTATGAACAAGAGTACTTTCTGTATGGCACAAAAAATATTTAACAAACTACCTGAAAATATTAAAACGTTAAATTTGGATAACTTCAAAAAAGAACTATTAAGAATTCTGATAAATAAATGCTATTACTCAATAAAGGACTATCTCGACGACAATTCTATAATTACTTCTTCAGAAAATAGCACACTATTTGACTGATCTTGATGGTCTTGAATTTTTATTTGACAGTAACACTAATGGACATGTAACTTAATCTCTGACATTTTATTGCATCTAATTTTATTTAATTTGTAATGATATGCATATGCCTAATAATATTGACTCTATTAATTATATAAAAATTGACATAATAAATTTGCACATCACTTAACCTATTTCGATACATTACGATGGTCCTGAATTGTATGTGACATTAGCATCAATATGACATGAAACTTAATCTCTTTGACATTTATCGATACTTATTTTATTTCATTTGCAATAATACGCATGTGCCTATTAATAACGGCATTATTAGTGTTATAAAAGTTTACCTATGAAAATTACATGTCTCCTGACCTATTTTGATGGTTCTAAATTTTATATGACATTACTATTAATATGACATGTAACTCTATGACATTTATTAAAATAATTTAATTTGATTTGCAATGATGTGCCAATTAATTTTGAATTTATAAATAATGTTAAAGCTTATTTGATCTCAAAAGTTAAATGAAAACGGACAATGTTCAATATATATTTGTACGCCTCTGGGCAAAACATGGAGGATCTAGCTACCTGTAACACCGCACACACCTATGTTTACAAATAAATTATTCTTATTCTTGCACAAGATGTCGTAGGACACCAGGTCAATCAAATGCCATCGACAAATCGAGGAAGCAAGCATTGATCGGTATCCCCCTATTTGTGTAATACAACAATCGAAATGCCAAAATAATAGTAAGGTACTAGGTAAGTAGAGAATGCTACCAAGTTGCTAAAATAATTTATAGAAATGACGTCAGTGAATATCAAGATGACAACGAGTCGTAGTGTGCCACAAGGTTGTGGCTAGGGAAGTCGTCATGATGCGTTGGAGGCGCGGGCGGAGACGGGCCGGGCGGCGCGCACGCAAGGTGAACCGGTGCAGGCGGCGCCGCGCGCGGGCCCAGGCGCAGCACGCGGCCGCACGACAAACGGAGCGGCTCCACTGCTGCGGCATTTGTGTTTGCGTCATCTTATTTGTGTGTAATTCGATTATTGGACAAAGTGAGGTGGCGAGGTTATCGCCGGCCGATAGCGCCGCTAACACGAAGCGGACGCAGGCGGTGACGCCGCGCCGAGTTCATTTAAATTTATCAATTTACTTACATAAGATTATTTTACTTAATATTAATGTTTTTTTTTATATAACTAGACTAAGAGGTTCTGTGAAACTTCCCCCAGCCCTCAACGAATCAGAGAAACTAGTTAACCAATCTACCTAATCTTAGGTACATTTTATGTACCTATGTGGCTTCTGAACTCTTTCTAATAATTTCGCTCTATCCTAATCTAAAGTTCGTTTTTTCTAAGTCTTCTAAGTTAGTTCGTGTGATTTTGAACTAGTTACCCGGTCAGGCTCGGGTGCACGTTATTGGTACTTCTACCAACTATTCTCGTGTAGGTACTATTGCTTTTTTTATTAGTGAAATATCGGAGATAGCTATACATAATGTAATATGCTGGAAGGTAGGTACGAGTAATAAATCGTCGATTTTCTGCAAGAACTCACTAATTGACAGATAGGGACCAAACTTTGAATACTTAACCACTTTTAGTTACTAAAAGTGGCTTTACTCAAAGCTTTGTGTTTTGTTTTGTATGTTGTAGGTACTCATTAGCTGGGAAATAGAAAACTTTAAACTTGCAGTGAGCCGACGAGATATGAGTTCCAAATTCTAACAGATTAAAAAGAAATTACTACTACTACACTACTATAGGTACCTAGTATAAATTTTAACGAAAAGAAAGATGTTAACATGGTAGACATCAAGCACGTAGCTACAAAAAGTCTACGGGTTACGTATAATCATAACAAAAACACAACTGTATAAAACGCAAGCGCAGCAAGAGTGATATTTTTCGTTAGCAATAAAGAAAATTGAATGGCAATGAAAGTAGGTAAAGTAGGTATATTTATATGCAAGTGCGGAAAATAGGTTACTTTTTCATGACTCCTGAGAGATCTTGCCACGAGCCACTGGGCACGTGGTTAGCGAAGCTCCTTTGCGGCGTCCAATCGCGGTATAGCCATCAGATCCCATGGCGGTGTGGATACAGTGACTATCGCAACGTAACGCTGGGCACGCCACATTCGCGACCGTCATTTTCATATTTCGGAAGTTACTAGAGCTAGCTCCATAACGTCCAAACTTTCCGCCAAACGCAGGTCTTCACCAAACAGTCGTTTCGGGAGGTTCCTGTTTCGGATTTAGAGGGAAGTAACGACCGGGTGTCACCATAGTGCCGATCGCTCGAAAGGCACGGTCGAAGTTTTCTCTGTTTGGGCGGACCACCAGCGCTTCCTCTTCGAAGCGATTAACGGCGGCGACCGCTCGCGTCTAATCCTGGTCCAGGTACAAAGTGAGAGGAAAGCCGTTACCGAGGATTCTGGGAAGCAATAATAAAATTGAAGGAGGTGGTGGATAGCGTGAGGCGGAGACAATTCTCACGCCACCGCTGGAAACACCCCGGGCGTAGGCGACTCCCATCTACCGCAACTCACGCCTCCCGTTGCCGCGGTTTGGCCGTGAGAATGTCCCCTCCCTCATCCTTGCAGACATCTCCTTCGTTAGCATTTCTTAGAAGAAAGTCGGACTCGCGCCCTGAGGGTTCAAATCAAATAAGTAAACTATATAACAAAAAGTTTTTAATACTCGTAATTAGGTATAAATATTAATATAACAAACAGAAAAAAATAAATTATATTCTTCACGTCATTCTTACGATGCACGTCTGATGAAACGCACGACATTCGCACGAAATTGACGATGCCAGACGATGCTAAAAGTACATTGCATATTTATTACAAAACATTAAATGCGGCACCAGGTGACCTGTTTGGTCTGTCCTGATTTTTATAATCTCATAACATATCACGTTGATCGCTGCGACACTTTGTGCAGAAAAACGGTGTCGAGTACTAAGTGCGGTTGCACGGTGTGGTGCCGCGTCGTAACATGTTAAAGAGCTGGAAAGGCGCAGAGTTGTCACCAAAAAAATCACGATCACTCTTCAACCAAAGAGTTTCACGACGTTGTATCGTGCATCTGCGCAACACAGCTCGGCACCGCCAGGAACACTCACGCTCGACGCGGCAACATGCCGCAGCCAGGCGCCGTGACATCTCACGTCAACGACGCCGGGGCGTGGTAATGTGATGTTACCACGGTCTTAGATCTTTACAACTGCAAAAAATATTTTGATGCGGTTTTCACTATCGTTTGTGTATACCTACATTTTTAACTAACACATAACACATAAATCTCAATGTTTTGACAAGTCGTCATTTCGTCAGCCGAGGTAACATCGCCGTTCAAGGCAGCGTGCGGCAACCTTGTGCGTCAGTCATAGACGCGCACGTGGCCAGCTGCGGCTCGCTGTGGTGCGGCGTGACGTCACGGCGCCGCGGCCGCTGCGGGCGCCACACCAGCATGTAGGCGCTCGTGAACAGCACGGAGCCGCCCAGCGGGCCCAGCCAGTACACCTGCACACACACACATTCTGCTTGAGTGGCCGCTCAGACAAACAATCACTAACTTTGATTAAGTATATTAGGATCTGGTCACTCAATTATCTATTTTATTTATCAACTATATCTTCTACACTAATATAAAAATGGTTGCCTGTAAAGTCGGTTTTACGGGCGAAGATTTTACGTGACAACGTCTTTTTCTCGGTAGAATATTTATTGATATGAATATAATTAAATTGCACAATAGGAACAAGGAATTGAATGAAAATAGTTGAGTGGGAGAGAGACGCAAGGCATTCGGCGGGCCTCTCTCTCGTTCGGTGACTCATCGTAACGTTACCGAGCGTTACACTTTTTCATAAGTGACTCCCAGCCGCAACCTAATTTAAGACGTTGTCACGTCAAAAAAAAAACCGGCCAAGAGCGTGTCGGGCCAAGCTCAGTGTAGGGTTCCGTAGTTTTCCATCCATCACAATAAGTGTACCCACTTATGAGTTAAAAAAAATGCTTGCCTATACGACTATACAACAAACAGTCCAGAAATTATTTTGTAGAACCTTTTTGTCTTTTTGTACAAAAACTGTTCTTTCCATCAAGTTCAAAATAATTTTCCTAGAAAGTCCTTATAAAGTTCTACTTTTCAGATTTTTTTCATATTTTCTAAACTTATGGTTCAAAAGTTAGAGGGGGACACACACATTGTTTTTTACTTTTGGAGCGACTATTTCCGAAATTATTGACATTATCAAAAAATGATTTTAGTAAACCCCTATTCATTTTTAAATACCTATCCAACAATATATCACACGTTAGGGATGAAATTAAAAAAAAAAATCACTTCCCACTTTACATATAGCTACCCTAATAAAACATTTTTTTCCAATTTTTATTTTACCACTTTGTCGGCGTGATTGATATACATATTGGTACCAAATTTCAGCTTTCTAGTGCTAACGGTCACAGAGATTAAGCGAGGACGGACAGACAGACAGACAGACAGACAGACGGACAGACAGACATGGCGAAACTATAAGGGTTTCTAGTTGACTACGGAACCCTAACGAGGTAAAATTTCTTATTTTTTAATTTTTTGTTTTTAGGTAGTCATCTCTGGATGTACCTACTGGTCCGATTGCTAAAATTTTTTCACCGATACAAAGCTGCTTTATTCATGAATGACATAGACTATATTTTATGTACGTGGCCAAAGCGGCAGACCAAAGCTAGTAAGTTTTATATAAAATGATTACTATCCGACTACTGCCAGGGGCTTCGCCCGCGTGATAATTGAAATTTATCCCAAAGGTATTTTTTAAATACTTTACTATATTACGGGAATAATATATTTGCTATGTGTGCAGGCGCCCAGACATGATCTACCCGCGTAGGTACCAAGTTTCATCGACATCCGTTCAACCGTTCGTGCGTGAAGAAGTTACATACAAACATACACACAAGCGCACTCACGCCTTAATAATATTATAGAGTGATGTGACTTCACTTGCATGAAAGTTGGGAACTCGGTTGCAGCTCAACATTGTGAGGTCTTGTGAGGTCAAACATTAAATAACTTCTCCCTCTCTGAGTGGAGCGAGTGAGCGTGTCAGATTTTTGCTAACTAAAACCAACTTGTGTCTCTTTAGTTGCCCGTTGTGTTCCACGGCCACGGTACTCTTCTTTCAAACAAGCAGCGCTAGCAGGTATCGCCTCCTATATTTTTGCTGAAATCTCTTCGAGCGCGCGTGAATTATCGCGCGGTCAGACGGTAAAGCTACAAACTAACTACACGTACCCTTGATTATTTGAGTGATAATGTGGAAATAACTATTAGATTTGACAACTGTGTGAAATGTAAATAAATGTGTAATACAAATTTAATTACAATATTTGAAATGCCCTCCCCCATTTTGAATACACATGTAGATCGCAGGGTGGATTGCAGTATACACCACATTCATCTGCTGCTGCTATAACCAGAGATGCTCGGAGAGACTCCACATTTTGATGTGGTTTATCGCTGACTTTCCCCTCCAAATGTTGCCGTATCGTGCAGTCCAGTTATACTTTTACGTGCAGTCCAAGTTTAAATTAGGACTAAAAGAGTGCAAGTTTTCATGCCCGAATAAATCAATTCCACAGGCTGTCAACTCAACATAGCCCTGCAGCTGGTGCAGAGTTCTGTCAGGATACCCAACGACGAGGAATGTTTTGGGTTGTTAATGGTTCTACTATGTTCGTTAGGATGGTATTTTGGTAAACACCGGCCCTGGTTTTCACACCTTTTTCACAGAAAAGACCCCAGTTAAGCCTTAATATGAAACTCCAAGCCAAACCATGATAACGAAGGATAATGCCCTTGCTGGACCCTCGGAATACACGCGTTGGCTTCTTTACTGCTGTGAGCATACAATTTTTGTACATTAACCGCTGGGTACCTACATCACGATATGAGCTAGCCAAATCAATGATGAACATCTTAACTCACGATTATTTCATGATATGGTCTAACGTGAAAATAATTATGTTGTGCCCCTGTAGATATGCAGATTTCGCTTTGTTTTTGTGATGTAATATGGCGGCAGACAGATATTCTGTATCAGTGGCGTGCCCGCCATAGAAGCCAAAAAGCCTGGCTTGCCCTACCAAAACCTCACCTAATTCATAGAACACGACCAATCAATTAATTATCACAAAAATCTAAACTTTAAACTTCGCGCGCTTACACGGTTACGCTAAGTTGCCACTGTGTTATGTGAAATTCAAAAATCATTCATAAGACGATACCAGGGCGAAGCGAGGATGCCATTCTGAGCGAAATCTCTCCGATCTCACTCTAACACTTAACAAAAGAAAGAGATGAACACTAATGTGTTGTTGTCTTTTTCTGCCTCAAAGGCTTTTATGAGGCTTTATCTTCTATCTCAACTTTTGATATAAATACGTCAAATTTTGAGTGTGTGTGGGTGTAAATTTGTTATTGTGTGCAAATCCTCGTCGAACATTTTGTTCTAAAAAAAAGCAGGGCTTTGGTAAATTTATGAATGACAGAAATTTTTACGCTATGACGCGTAAAGTTGTACGAACTAGAAAGTACTCAGTTCAAATTTGCTTTGATCGGTTATCGTGTTCTACGTAATTATTGTTTTGTTTTTTTTTTGTTTTCCGTCATTTAACAGTTTATAAATTCGGAAACTATACTTGTGGTTGTGTGTGGATATTATTATGTGTGGAATTGATATCAATGGCCAGGTAGGGTTTGAGTTTTAAAGATAAATATAATCTTGTAACTTTACTATTTTGAATATTTCTCAGAAATGTTAATAACAATGCTTGGAATACATCAGGTATGACTCAAATAACTTTGCTAGTGCCATGAAAATTCTCAAAATTACCTACTTGAACGCTGTTATTTCCTTCTTTATACATGGCTTTGACTTTGACTTTGGTAAACCGCCAATAGAAAGTTGGTTCTCTTTCTCGACAGTTAAGTGATAAGTGTGTTTTAAAAAAGCGAACAACGAAAAGCTACCGCTGTTTCAATTGTGAGTATTTGCCAATAATATTACATATTATTATAACGAACAAGTGTTTGAAACACCAAGATTTAAAAAAATATGTATTAGTTACACATTCATAACAAGATGGCGTTGGCGGCAAAACAGTAACATTAGATCAGTACCTAGTACTCGGTTGTTTTATTTCACACTCAACTCAACCTTACATTAAATATTCATTATGTTCAAATTAATCGTTATAATAGTATTGGCTGACCATCCCGGCCGGCCGGTAGGTACTCGACAACAAGAGCGGCTTTCCGAATTATCTTTGATTGCAATTGAAAATCAGCTGTTGGTAGAATAACGTTCACAAACTTTTTACGCTGGTGTAAGTAATACAATCATTTTTAAATAAAGATAGACAATTTGAATTAGAATACGATTTTTTTTTCTATTCATGTACCTATTCAAACTTTACGATTATTGGTATGATGATAAAGTTGTTGTGGTGAAGCTTTTGTTATCATTATTTATTACTTACTATTAACATTATAATTGTTAATAGTAGTGGAGCAATTCAGAAAAATCAGCATTACTGCACTGATGACACGTGGTAGCACGAGATTTTTTTTTAATAGGTAAGTAGTAGTTAGGTCAAGATTCCTTGGCTTGCCCCATGTTAAGGCATCAGGCACGCCACTGTTCTGTATTAATTATGATTTCAGCCGAAAGACGTCCATTGCTGGACAAAGGCTTCTCCCAAGTGTCGCATCCAACGCATAGCAACGCTGTGTCTTCTAGTGCACGGTCGCCACCCCACAACCTTTAAGACCATCTGTTCTACGAGCAATGTACCTATCCTATAATATCGATGAGCATCATCTCGTATTCATGTGTTTGTGTGTGTATTTTCAAACTTTTCCATTGTGAGTTGAGTTGATTTATGAATTGAATTATGTATGTGTATATAACTTGTAAGTTGCCTAGTATTCTCCTGCTCTATACTAAATAAGTAAATATAATATACTGTCAATAAAAATCAAACTTTTCTGTACCTTATGGTGAACACCATAAGTAAATTCCATCTATTCCAGTGGGAGTCGTAAGAGGCAACGAAGGGTAAAGGGACACACCAGAGAATGGGCCGCAGCATTCTCAGTGTATTGTAACAACCACACTGCAGATGCAGTCTTCAGACGATGCATGCAGTTATCGGCAGTTCAACAGACATATCTGGAAGTCTCTGAAGCGCGAACTTCGTCGTTTAATACCGAGCGTTTTAAAAATGTGAATGAGCGTAATAAGGCATCCAAAGTACTAGCATGAGATCTGTATGTTGGGCAGAGACCGGAAATTCAGAATTCAGTATCGTAAATGGAAATCGTAGTACTTTCCAAGAGACTTGAGTACCTACAGTTATTAATTTTCAATCTTCGTGAAATTAATTGATTGAGGCTCCGAAGCTTGGTCATTCGCGTACAAAAAGCATTCAGGGCTGGTCGTCCGTGTAGATATTGACAATCATTGGTCTAGCATACCACTTTGAGGGAGGCAGTCTTTTTGCCTAGGCCTTCTGCTCTTATCAGATCGGAATCACACTTGAAAGCGACTATTGTGTAATAATTCACTCAAGATTTTAACAAACCCCCGATCGTTTGTAAGCATTTTGTACATATATTTTGTAGTGTCATATGCTGCAGAAAGATCCACAACTGTGACTCTGTTAGCCTCATATCCATCCTCTATATGTTGGGTTAAATGCAAGACTTGTCTGCAACACGAATTGCCTAGTCTAAAGTCAGCTTGCTCAGTTATTAGCTTAGGCTCAAACACTACAGTCAAGCGATTCAATAGTAATCGTTGGAACAACTTATAGGTATGGCATAGCAGTGATATTGGCCTGTAGCTTTCGGCTAAGGCTTCCCGGTTTCTTTCTCCAAAGTTTGCTTAGAGACTAAGAACATCCTCTCGTAGTCACTAAGGACGTATTAAAGAAGGCGAGGAAACACTATATATGGCTACTGGCCCTAGATGTTTTAGTTGTTCTGTTTTTAATGTCTTCATGGCCAGGATGATATCTGTAAGTGTGAAAGACTTATTAATGTCAGTGCAGTCACAAGAGTTGTTATCAATTTTCCGACTTTTAGGAAGCCTATGCGTTAGTTTTCCGTTAAGTAGAAGTTGATGGCCTATTTAATTCGCTGTTACATGATCTTAGTTAATAGGTTCTCAAGTATCTTTGGTTAGTCCATGGACAGTGGACCAAGCTTTTTAACCGACTTCTAAAAAAGGAGGAGGTTCTCAATTCGGATGTTTGTATTTTTTTTTTATGTACATATGTTCGCGCATAACTTCGTCACTTGGCAACCGATTTGAAAAATTTTTTTTTTGTTGGAAAGGTTATACTTCCCAAATGGTCCCATAGTCACCAAGTCGGGATCTGATGATGGAATCTTGGCAAAATCGAGGGAACTCCTCAAATATTATAGGCAACCATATAGTTCTTTCGGTATTTTCATCAAAGACTTAAGCATTTATAGTCAAAACATGAAATTTGATGAAGTGGAACTGATGAAGAAGATCAGAAATGGCCAACGGAAGTTCATACTCACACAGATCTGAACATAGTTACAAATAAATGAATAGTTCTGAATAGGTATGTTGAAAATGGTATATTCGATGTGATCTGATGATGATGATGGAGCCGGAAGATAGGCACCGGAACTCCGTAATTAATCAATGTATCCTAGTAGGGTTTGAGTTAATTGGAATTGTCATGAGAAAAAGGTACTCTGGCTGTAAGTGTATTGCAACTAAAAAGTGTGAAATAAAAAACTTTTTACAAAAAAATATTTACCGACTTACTAAAAATAACACTAAAACTATCAAAATAACTGTAATTTCGGAAGTCGGTGTTAAATAACGAAGAGGCAAAACTATTATGGAAACACCGACTTCCGAAATTGCAGTTATTTTGATAGTTTTAGTGTTATTTTTAGTAAGTCGGTAATTTTTTTTTTTGTAAAAAGTTTTTTATTTGGTGCTATGGGTCATGATGGTGTTCGCAACTGTCGTAACTCGTAATCCATTTTTGATTTCCATTAACACCAACCTGTAACAACAGCTCCTTTTCTGCTAGTATGGTATCCTCTGAGAAGGGATCGCTATCAAAGTGGTCTTCGTACTTTTTTAGAGGATTTGCAGGCTTCGGATTGATACCAGGTAAGTATGAAATAAGAACGTAGCAAGTTCTATCATGAAATGCAATTACTTCATAAAGTACACACAAATATAAGGTCTCAGCAAGATCATGTCTGGTCGGAGGATCCTTCCTTTTCAATAAAGGCTTGCGGGACTTCATATATAATTATATAAAAACTAGACTAATTAAAAAGAAAAGAAAAAACAAAAGATGACAGGGGGAGGACACGATAATTCTCAAATCCGGTAACCTGTTCTATTTTCGGGAGGGTGACCAGCGGTCCCAGGGTGGTGTCGGGTTTTTTCGTTCACAAGTCCCTTGTGAACATTGTGGTAAGGATCGAGAGTGTGTCGACCAGGGTGGCGTACCTGATACTCAGAATATCATCAAGATATTCGCTAAAGGTCATACAGGTTTATGCACCGACCTCGACACACCCCGACGATGAAGTAGAGACCATGTATGAGGATGTATCCAGAGCCATGCATGGTCATAAAACTCACTTCACCGTAGTCATGGGGGACTTTAACGCGAAACTGGGCAAACGAGACGGTGACGAGCTGCGAAAGGGGGAAATTTGGATTTGGACCTGGCAAAGTCCCGACGGTGCAACTAGAAATTAGATTAACTTCATCCTGTCGACGATGAAGCAAATATTCAATGATGTCTCTGTGATCTATGCGGTGAAAACTAGAAGCGATCACTGCATGATATGACGCACATTGAATATCAACATCAAGTTTGAAGGTCTCGACTGGTGAAGTCTACGCTCCGTCCAGCACAGATCCAGATCCAAAACTCCGAGTGCTTTCAGCTGGAACTCCACAACCGTTTCGAGTGCCTAGGGAGCTCCGTGGATGAATATAGTGATGGGTTTGTGGAAACGGAAAGTTTCCACGAACCGTCGGTCGGGTCAAAATTTTTCAAGACTCACCGAACCAATAAGAAAAAAAGGCTCTCGGATCCGACTCTCGAGCTCATGAGGGAGAGGCGTGAGATGATTCTGCAGTCTTCAGATGATATTTACAGATACCAGCAACTCAATAGACAGATATCAAAATCACTGAAACGCGACTTTCGTTGCTTTAATACCGAGAAAATTAAAGAGGCGATTGAGCAGAACAAGGGCTCTAAAGTTTTAAAGACAGAGCCAGCTATCAAAACTGAAGACCGACGATGGCAGAGTCATTTCCGTCAAATCGGAGCTTTTGGGAGAGATCGAGGCCTTTTATGGACAGTTATACACGTCCATCACTAAACCCGCTGCAAATCTAACAAATGACCCGAGAGCTAGATTGACTCGACACTATACCGAAGATATCCCGGACGTCAGCCTGTACGAGATTAGTATGGCTCTGAAGCAGCTGAAAAACAACAAGGCGTCGGGTGAGGACGGAATTAGGGCTGAACTCCTGAAGGCGGGTGGAAAACCATTCAGAAGCTATTCAATTCCGTCATACTCGAGGGAAAAACGCCACAGGCATGGGGCAGAGGCGTGGTGGTATGTTTCTTTAAGAAGGGCGATAATGCCCTGCTTAAGAATTACAGGCCCATCTCGCTTCTGAGCCATGTCTACAAGCTGTTTTCCAGAGTCATCACGAACCGTCTCGCGCGCAGGTTCGATGACTTCCAGCCTCCCGAACAAGCCGGATTCCGAAAAGGCTTTAGTACTGTGGACCACATACATACGCTGCGGCAGATTATACAGAAGACTGAAGAGTATAATCAGCCTCTTTGCTAAGCGATTGTGGACTACGAGAAAGCCTTTGATTCGATCGAGACATGGGCTGTACTGTATTCTCTCCAACGGTGCCAGATTGACTATCGGTACATCGAAGTGTTGATGTGTTTGTACAAAAACGCCACCATGTCATTCCGACTTCAAGATCAGACATCGAAACCTATCCTCTTGCAGCGAGGTGTGAGACAGGGAGACGTCATTTCTCCGAAACTGTTCACAGCCGCAATGGAGGATGTCTTCAAGGTTCTGGAGAGGACTAGGCATTAATATCAACGGCGAGTACATCACTCACCTTCGGTTTGCCGACGACATAATAGTCATGGCTGAGACTACGGAGGAACTCAGCACAATGCTTGGTGACCTCAGTAGAGCTTCCGAAAGAGTGGGACTTAAAATGAACATGGACAAAATTAAAGTAATGGTTAATAACATCCATGTAGCGCCCACTCCTATTAAGATCGGAGACTGTACACCTGGGACAGAAGGTCCAGTTGGGTAGGTCTAACTTCGAGAAAAAGGTCAATCGTCGAATCCGACTCGGCTGGGCGGCGTTCGGGAAGCTGTGCGGTGTTTTCTCGTCCAATATACCACAGTGTCTCAAAACGAAAGTCTATGACCAGTGCGTGTTGCCAGTGATGACTTATGGCTTCGAAACGTGGTCACTTACAATGGGAGGCCCATTGTAAGTAATAAGAAGACTCAAAGTCACCCAAAGGGCGATGGAAAGGGCTATGCTTGGAGTTTCCTTGCGTGATCACATCAGAAATGAAGATATCCGCAGGAGAACCACGGTTACCGACGTAGCTCGAAGAAACGCCAAACTTAAGTGGCAATGGGCAGGGCACATTGCACGTAGAACAGATGGTCGATGGGGACGAAAGGTTTTAGAGTGGCGATCATGTACCGGAAGACGCAGCGTTGGACGGCCTCCAATAAGGTGTACCGATGACCTGGTCAGGGTCGCGGAAATCCGATGGATGCGTGATGCACAGGACCGGTCATTGTGGCGACGCTTGGGGGAGGCCTATGTCCAATAGTGGACGTCTTTCGGCTGATATGATGAGACTAATTAAAAAACAAAAGGCTTTTTTTTATTGACGATTGTTGTTGTTTTACAACGTATGATATTATATTTATATAATATATATAATTTTTTTACAATTATGACATTATGTTATTTTTACCATTTGACTGACAATTTTTTTTATATACTTTATTTTACAATTTTCAATATTTACACTTTTGTAAATTTTACTATTGTGAATGTGAGAACTATGTGGATTACTCTTTCATTTTCTTTTATTTTCACATGATGTCCGGCAGTTTTGAGAACTTGATGCGGCCTACTCAAATGACCTTTCTTTGGCATTGTTCGTCAAGTCGTTGACCTCCTTAGTAGTCCTGAGTTAAGCTACACGCATACTGATAAATGCTTGCACTGACTGGATAGGTCCACTTAGAACTGTGTGGTTCTTTCTTTAAAAGACCATTTCAGGCTCAATCTGCATGGTTCTCATGTGATTTGACCATTACATGTTTTCCTGTATGGACTTTAAAAGATACTTTGACCCCTGAGTTTGTTTCGGTGTTTCTTCTCAGGGTAGTCAGCTAGGAAACACCGGCCTCATCTAGCTTTAATTGACGAAAAGAAAAAATGGACGTGTTAAAGTGTTTTTATAAAACCTACTTGCAAAATAAAGATCATTTATCATAATCACTTTGACTGTAACATATACACCGTATGACGAAGTTGTAAAAGTTATACAGAAGTTCCCCAGCGAGAGGTGTGTTGTACTGACCCAGTGGTTGGTCCAGTCGCCGCTCCACAGCGCCGGCCCGAAGCTGCGCACCGGGTTCATGCTAGCGCCCGTCAGCTCACCCTAGAATCATTCAGACGTTCATCAGAACGGCCGGTTTCTGCATACAATAGCTTTCTACAATAGCTGCTTGGCTCTGCATTAAGTGTTTTATATAATAATAATATAATATTCGTCTGTGCAATTATGGACGAAGTCATCTTGACGAATAACTACCGGAGATATATAATGAAGGATGGGACGGTGGACGTGTGTCGGGCATGCCATCGACCTGGAGAGTCCATTAGACATATTATCTCTGGTTGTTCTCGTCTAGCTAACGGCGAGTACTTGCACAGACACAACCAAGTGGCCAGGATTATTCACCAGCAACTTGCTTTGAAATACAAACTTATGGAATCAGAGGTACCGTATTACAGGTATGTGCCCGACCCAGTTCTCGAAAATGACCATGTCACGTTGTACTGGGATCGGTCTATCATTACTGATCGGACTATTATAGCCAATAAGCCGGATATAGTACTGATAGACCGATTAGCGCGCCGCGCAATGTTAGTCGATGTCACCATCCCACATGACGAGAATCTCGTGAAAGCTGAGAAAGAGAAAAAAATCAAATATCTCGACTTAGCACACGAGGTTGTCGACTTGTGGAATGTGGACTCGGCTGTCATTGTGCCGATTGTCGTGAGCGTCAATGGCCTTATAGCCAAAAGCTTCGACGACCATCTGTCGAAGCTGGCGTTGCGCGGATGGATCAAGGGCCTGATACAGAAGGCAGTACTCCTCGATACGGCTCGTATTGTGAGGGGGTTCCTGTCTCTGGAGCCCTAACCACCGGTAGCTTGGACCCTGCTCCCGACACCGGCGGACAACTATTTTTTATATTTTTAAATGTTTTTTTTTAATTATTTTTTTAAGAAATGTTTAAAAATGTAAAATAATATGTTCAAATGAAAAATAAAGGAGATATAATATTCCAAAACTATCCCACAACGCCGTCTAGTCTCAAGCTAAGCAGAGCTTGTGTTATGAGTAGGTACTAGACAAGTGATAAACATACTTATATATTTCTAAATACATACATATTATAGATAAATTACACCCAGACACAGAAGAGAGATCGTGCTCATCACACAAACATTTGTCCTAGGTGGGAATCGAACCTACGACCTCCGGCATAGTAGTCAGGGCTACTAACCACTAGATCAACAGGCCAGTCAAAGTTTTGAGAACATATTTATGGTTTAAAAAGCAATACTGACCCCGACGAGCGACAGGCCGGCGACGGACAGCCCCACGCGCAGCGGCCACGAGTCGCGCAAGCCCGCGTTGCGAGGGTCCCACGCCGCGCAGTTGGCGAGCGCCAGGCAGCCGCCCAGCAGCGCCTCAACGCACACGGCCGCACACGCGTCCAGCGCCGGGCGCGTGACGCAGCACGCCGTGCCCGCCGGCCGCAGCGCGCTCAGCACGCCGGCGCCCAGCGCGCCGCCCGCCAGCTGCGCCGCCGCCTCCACAACCGCGCGCAGCCACGGCACGCGGCCCCACACCAGCGCCGCCAACGTCACCGTGGGGTTGAACTGCGCGCCCGACACGTGGTCGAAGCACTGCACCCAGCCCATCATTATATCGATTCATAGTGGATGGATGAAACGAATGGTTATCGTTAGGCCAAACGTCTTTTATGGATCAAAACATTAAGTAGCAAAAGGGATGAACGACCGGCAAAGGCACGCAACTGATATGAGACTTGAAAATCCGTAAATTACGAGACCATACATAAAAAAATACCACCATACATCCCTTTTCGCAAATGATAGGTACAATAAGAAACGATTATGTAAAGTATGTTAGAGGAAGTTTGAAAGTAACAAGAGTGAAAATCAATAGTGCTACGAACATGTGATGCAGAGGAGTCAGGAACATGTCGCGAGATGGATGAAGCTGATGATACTCAAGTAGTGTCTGTAAAGCCAAAAAACAGCATGCATCATCTGGTTTAGTTTGTATCATTTTATTAAGTACTTAGGTACCTACCTAAAGTTTTTATAGTTCTGCTTGTATGCTGGCGTGGTATTAATAGCTATAGTTTTGTTGAGACAGCTATAAAATTTTACTTTAGGTGTTGTACTTACCTAAAATGACACCGGCTTGCGCTTCACCTTCCACATTTGTTATACCTACATATTCCAGACTTGGTATATTTCGAAATAGATTTTGCAGATTTTTAGATAGGTAAAGCAAACCACAGTAAACAAACTGTGGAGTACCTGCACAAGCAGAGTGACGACAAGTCCCGAGGCAACAGCACGGTGCAGCAGAGAGTCGGCGGCGGAGGGCGCGCACACGGCCGCACACGTCAGCAGCACCAGCAGCGCCGCGCCCGCCGCCTCGGCCAGCGCCACGCGCCACAGCGGCTGCCCCACGCCCGCGTGCGGCGCGCCGCCGCCCTCCCGCGCCTCGCACGACACGCAGCCGCACCAGCGCACTGCACACGCATCACGTCACGTCATGCCGACACTCGTCACAACATACTAGCGAATGAAAAAACTTCATAATTTTTATTATTATTATTGATAGGCTCGCGATCGCTGATGGTAAACGATGATGTGGCCCGCAATGGAGCACGCTTGCTTAGAAGTAAATTATTCTCTCTTGATTTAAAGACCCCCAGTTTGTAGTTATCAAGACACACAGACTCCGGCAGGGAATTCCATTCCACACACACACACTAGGCTCCAGCTCAAATGTTACCTACCTGACTCGCAGCCTACTGCTTCCACAGATTCTACTACCTTCCGTATTTTGACTGTTTTACAGGTCTGTTTGATCTAAATATTCAGATAATAAATATGTCGTATTTATTGTAAGAATAGAGAAGAACGTTTTCTCTATTTTTATTTTATCCTGCTTCCTAAAACATCCGATATAATTTTTTTTATATCTTGTTTGGAAGAGTTTTGTCTCAGTTTTATTTAAATTTGGTGAAGATCTGATAAAGAACTTCGGAGAGAACATGGACCACTTCAATAAATGATAGCATACGGTGTCGCCGCAATCACACATCTCTTTATTGTCAATCTCTGTTTATAGTGTATAGTCTATGATTGTCAACACCATTATTCTGTATATGTAATAACATCACGCCAGTACCTACCTACGCTCTGAAGGGGTACCGCAGATGTGACAAGTTTGTCGACCTCTCGAGCCGGGCGTTGGTTCAGGCCATAGTCCGGAGCGAGATGGAATGGGTAGAGGTCGCCTTCTTCTGCGAAGCAGTAATGCTAGCAAAGGAGAAAGCCGCAACTGTGGGGAATCGTAGCGGTCAACCTTACGCCCCAGCCGCCAGACGCCTCCGGAAGAGATTCCGCGGACTTCGGGAGTCGCAGGGCGATTCACGTTAGTGTTTCCAGGTGGCCCAATTTACGCGAGACTTCTCGATTTTTAGGCGTCTGGTGACATGTCCCGAAAAGCCCTTGATAGGGACACCAACAGTCCCGGCTTTTCACTTACCTCCTCCCTATTCTCTTAGATCCCTAATATTGCCAGGTAAAACGTCATCTTCGACCATCGTCAGATAAGTATGCTGTGAATACATTTCAGAATTAAGCATTTGCAGTTAAGTATTTCACAAATCCTACTTTCGCCTGAAAACCTGACAATACTTTAGCAATAAAGTAAGGTTTGAGGCGACCTGATAACATGAACGACTTCAAATTACTCTCAAGCTTCATTCTCGATATTAGCATAAACACACATGTAGTTTCACTTACAGACTCGCTATTTTGCAGTGATTTTAGGAGAAAAACCAATAATTTAAAACTATAAATATTAATCTAATGTAAGGTAGATTTAAAATTTTGTTCTTGTCAATGACATTTTCACCTAGCCAGCTTATTTAGTTTAGAGGTTCGCTAAACTGTTTTTATTTCACCAGAAGGGGTTCAGCATGTCTGGGAGGGAGGAATGCTATATCTTCGAGAGAAGCTCTTCGAGTAATTGTGATTGAACTTCACGTACAGGTAAGTTCGTTTAAACATCAATTGTTTGCTTTACATTTGGTTTAATATAAATAATACTAAATAATTTCTTTAGTAATAATAACTTCATGCATCAGCAGCACATGTGCGAGTACTATCATTTTAAATAACCATCAACAATATGTCTTTGACTCAAAATGCCTTCAACCCTGGCAGTTGGCAGTGTCATGGTCATTTCGACTCAATCTGCCCGCCACTAGGTAGTGTCCTGCTCTCTTTGACGTCTCTTGCAGATAGCAGCGCATGAGCTGGATCAATCGGTTCCCTGCAAAATTGTTGAACTGAATGGTGCAATCGCATGAGTTATGTTCGTGAATAGAACCGGTTATCTCTCAGCTACCACGGTTTATTTGTAATGAGTTGTACTTTGAATGTTTTTATTTTATTTTTATTTTTACTGTGGATACTGTTTACATGCACGTTTTTCTATATCGTCCTCACAATATGTTTATAATTTTACTATATTAGTAGGTTACATAATTTAGTACTTGTATACTGATTAACAAGAGTCTCCATGGAGTTTTTTGCACGTTATTCTCCATAGAGATAAGGGTTATAGTCTGTCTAATAAGTCAACAGACTTGGGAATTTTGTATAATATATAATCATTTAAAAATAGTTATATTCGATACTTTTTTTAAGGTTCTTCGGTTAGTTAACAATGATCTCTATCTCTTAATCAACCTTGATTATTGAATTCGTGTTGATTACATCAGATTTAATTAAATCCTAATAATTACCCAAGTCGTTTAACTTATTAGACAGACTCTACCACCTTTTTTGGGTGAAATATAGTATTCATCATAAATTTTTGGTAGCCGTCCAAACTGATTTACTAACATATTTTGGCTTTAGGTATATATAGGGTTTAAGTAAATACTCTCTTTGAATTAACGGTGAAAATATAGTATAATGCTTACTATACATTACATAATATATTACTAGCTTATCCCCGCGCGGCTTCGCTGCCGCTCTTCCCTACTCCACCCTACTATACCCTAATCTTCCCTACTCTACCCTACCAAACTTCACATAAACCAACTACTAAATAGTCCGAACAAAGCCTAAACATTTGGTTTGGGTAGGTGAGCCCGTTCTTGAGTTATAAAATTACAACGAAACGTGGCATTGATTTATATATATATAGATCATTTGTATACAGGGTTACTTGTAAAACACTAACAACCTAGCAGCTCTGTATTCCTAACATCTTAAACATCAACTTTTGTTCTATGACTTTATAAAACAGAATACGTTTACCAAAAACCAACCTTGAAGATTTCATAGCTCTATGTAATACATTTCAATTCTGTATTTTGCTATACCTACCTACGTCTGTATGACAAGACGCAAGGCCATTATGCACCCCGCCACTCGATTCCTGTTCCCCTCTGCTATTATACTATCGCTTGCTTCGCATAGATTTCGTAATATTTAGAATGTTCAATTTAAATATTTTTATTTTTGTAAGTATGAAAATCTGATGAACTAAAATAATAATAATATAATATAATATGATGTAATATAATATAGTATATTCCACAACTATTACAAAACGCCGTCTAGTCCCAAGCTAAACAGAGCAACTGATAAACATAGGTACTTATATATTTCTAAATAGATACATATTATAGATAAATTACAACCAGATACAGAACAAATGATCGTGCTCATCACATAAACATTTGTCCTGGGTGGGGATCAAACCCACGACATCCGGCATAGCAGTCAGGGCCACTAACCACTAGACCAACCGGCTAAATTTTTAAAAGTCCTAAAGTTGTTGTTTATGCTGTTAGTAACATAGCCCTATTTTTTTTTTATATTGTGAAAAAATCATCCAATGACAACCCCCACTCTTGGGCGGAGCGGGAGATAATGTCAGACTCTTATTGACTAAAAAACCCACCCCATTCCTTCTACGTTGCCTTCATACCGGGGCTCGAGCTCCCTTTTGGATAACCCTGGCCCCAGTAGGTTTCGACCCGGCTGGGTCCCTGCTGTTGCTGACAACTCCTTGAGGCGCGCGGTTAACGGACGGCCGGACAGCGAGCTAGCCATTGCTCACTGTCCCCAAGCCCGCGCCAACGGTAGCCGGAAATCGGGACCAGAATCCTGGCGGCGGCGGCGGCGATAACGCCATTGCGTGATGCGTTCGGCCTCCTCCTTAGCGAGCATTACTGCTTCGCAGAAGTCGGCGACCGCCTGCCACTTCTCCTCGCTCCGGACCATGGCCTCAACCAAGGCCCGGTGCGAGAGGTCTCCGCCGCCGCTCGCCCCCACGAGGGCACGGCGATGCTCCGCCCAAGCAGGGCACACCTCAACTGTGTGCTCCACCGTGTCCTCCGGGCATTCCGCCAGTGGCGACCCCCGGGCGTCACTTCCGCACGAATCCAGTGCAGGAAACTCCCGAACGAACCATGTCCGGTCAGGACCTGCGTCATACGGAAGGTAAGGATGCTGTGAGGTCTTTCCAGCCACACCTCAAAGAGGGGACTTACCGCCATGATTGTGGCGTGCCCAGCACTAGGTTGCGATAGTCGTTGACGCCATTTCACCATGAGATCCTGCCGGAGCTCTGTCCGCCATGCCGTGACCTGTCGCAGCAGCGGACTTTCACCCCGGCGTTGCATCTCCACGCGCATATCGTGCATGTATGCAAGGACTGTTGCCTCCAGATCCCACGGTGGTAGGCCAGCCAGAAGGCTCGCCGCTTCACGGGAAACCGTGCAGTATCCCCGCACCATCCTTATTGCCATGACCCTTTGGCAGGCGTTCAGCATGGCCGCTGGTCGCGTTTTCAGCGACGGCGCCCACACCGGCGCCCCATAGACCGAACGATCCCCGCGTAGAGCCTCCGGCAGGAGGCACCTGGACCCCTAAGGTTGGGCAGGAGCCGCTTGAGCGCAGCCCCAGCTCGGTTGAGTTTGGGAGCCAGACATCGGAAATGCTCTCCGAAATTCCACCGGCTGTCGAGGACGAGTCCGTTAGTAACATGGTCTTGAGAGGTTTTCAGTGTTTTACAAATAACCCTGTATAACGCACGGTACTAATGACTAAAGTATATCCAATACTATGAATTACAGTCTTCGATCAATAATGTACCGTACATTATTGATCGAAGATTACAGTACAAGTAGTAACCCTAGTAGAGCTCTACGCTCTGGATTGAGAAAAAAATACTTCCTTTTTTAGGGTTCCGTGCCAAATGCCTGTTGAAACTTTGTAAGTAGATGTATTCTGTGAACTGCATTAAGATTTTCACACAAAAGTAGAAAAAAAAGCAATAAATTTTGGGGGTCCCCATACTTAGAACTGAAACTAAACATTTTTCTTTTCATCAAACCCATACGTGTAGGGTATCTATATAGGATAGGTATTCAAAAATGATATTAAGGTTTCTGAAATCATTTTTTTCTAAACTGAATAGTTTGCGCGAGAGACACTTCCAAAGTGGCCTCTAACTTCTAAAATAAGAGAATGATAAAACTAAAAAAAATATATGATGTACATTACCATACAAACTGCCAAAGAAAATTGGTTTGAACGAGATCTAGTAAGTAGTTTTTTTTTAATACGTCAGGTTAAAATATACACTATTATTAAGACATCGATCAAAGTTATAGTGAACTACATTGCATATGCAGTAAGAAAAATAAGGCAACTGACAGATGTAGCCACAGCTAGGTTAGTTTACAATGCTTATTTCCACAGTATTATGTCTTATGGCATTTTACTGTGGGGACCTGCAGCTGACGTAGACTCAATTTTCATATTACAAAAGAGAGCAATCCGGGCTATTTATAAAATGGGCCCTCGCGAGTCCCTCAGAAATAAATTCAAAGAAATCGATATACTTAGTCTGCCTTCCCTTTACATCTTGGAAAGCATTTTGTATGTACGTAAAAACTTAGGACTCTTTAAAATCAGAAGCGATTTTCACAACAAAAATACACGTAGTAAACACGAAATTGTCTTACCCAAATGGAGACTAGCTAAGACTAGCAAGTCATTCTTAGTCAACAGCATTCGCTTTTATAATAAGCTGCCAAAGGCGGTAACAGAACTTAGTGAGGGAAAATTCAAAAGTCATATCAAGCGTGTCCTAACCGAAAAAGCATATTACAAGGTTAAAGACTATGTCCAGGACACGCTTGTTTGGCAATGACTACCTCTGCACATGTGGCCCCCTGGTAAATCATCAATATTTTGTCTATTAACTGCTCCACCTTTGTTTTAATAATTATATATACATTTTTTTTTCTCTGACACATTGCTTTTGCAATATTTTTAATTTTATTTCAACTGTCATAAATTTGTTAGTAATTTATTTTATTGATAGTTGTAATTATTATATTATTCCTGTTTTTTTATTTATTTATATAGCCTCTTTTTGTATTGTAAATGTGAGAACACTGTATACTCCACGAACTCTTAGACTACTTCCTATTACGACTTACTTTGTTTTTTACTGAGAAAATTTTTATTTTGCTTTTGTGTACAATATTTGACTGGTCTACACTATTCTTACATAACATCTATCAATATTGTAAAACAACCACTTTTTTATAAGAGTAACCATGGAGTTTCTTGCCGGTTCTTCTCCATAGGAAACGACCAATTTGGAACCGTGCACTAGCTTCTGACGTTTTATAAGTGCCCATGTAGGCCTATGTGAAATAAAAATATTTTTGATTTGAATATTTTTGATTTGATTTGATTTACAAGAACTTTTATATTATAGGGCACAGTTTATTAAGAACCTATTCACGCTATCCTTGAAGACACGTAAATTATAATAAGACGGGAAAACAGCAGCAGGCAAATTGTTCCAACTTTTCAGTTTCACCTTTTTGTGACTTAACCTGACTGACCTAGGCAATTCAAAAGTGCTTATAACAACTTAACCGTGGAGCCGTAAGTTTGATACCGTACTGTTTGATTTTTTTACAGCTTCAAGCATTGAATTATAATATCAATGGCTTCAAGGGACTACAGACCAAAGTTTAAGGTTTTAATTTCTACTCGATAGATGCGTTCCCGAGATAAAGGTCTTGATAGACACAGGTAGACCGACAGACAGATGGACAACAAAGGCGGCGCTCAAAAACCGCGTTGAGTAGGTACACTACCTCAAAGGTGGCGTGAAAACGTGTGTATATTATGATGATTTTCATACAAAAATAGAAAAAAAAAACAATAAATCTTTGGGTTCTATTTTTGTCTTTCAACCTTTTTTTTCTATTATTCTCTTTCAACTTTTTGAATCATTATAATCTATTCATGACACCATGATTTTCATACAAAAAAAGAAAAAAAAAACAATAAATCTTGGGGGGGACCCCCAAGAAGGTTTGGTAACCTCGGGTGTCTAAATTGACTGGACTACTTATTTGGTGTGCATAATTCCAACTAAAAAAAACCTCTACTACTTTGTGCAAGTCAGTATTTTTGAAATATTTTGTTCGAAAAAAGAGAATAAACAGATATCGATTTAAATACATGCCATTTGTTTACAAGTCTTAGCCTTCTAACCTAACTTGTCCGTGTCGGGATAGGTAGGTACTCTAAAATTACGTCACCTCCTTCCCTGCTTTCGTCTTTTACCTACATACTTTAATGGCTGCGTATTTAGAATACCAAATATAGGTATAGAATACCAAGGCAAAGTATCAAATAAATCATATTCCATACATTACCTACACGTTTTAGGTATTCTATACGTTGCCTAGAATACCGGATTGTATAGAATACCAGATTATATATTGCCGGTACTCCACTCATCTAATGAAAGATCACGCGCGGATTTGTACCGAATAGTAAATACCACGTAGGTAATATGTCCCTGGAACACCCAGATATGTTTATGATTTCAAATATTAAGCTAATAATCTTCGTAATTCATAATATTTTAATCTTTATTAATCTTTTAATCTTTCACACAAAATCCTGACATGTAAAGCCACAAGTAAATCTCAAACAAATACATAATTATGCTAGTGCTTACATAACGACTAACTATCTGTGTAACTCAATTATAAATATATAAGAACAAAGAAATTTTACTTTATTCTAGAATTATGTACCTACCTACTATTAATTAACGACTTGCCTGAGCTAGGTTTATAAAATTAGTGTTTCGGGTTTTTTTTCCAATGAGTGAATATCGAATTATATAATATTATGTCATATGATAAGTGTAAATTAGTAAGACTATAGTCATCTACCTACAATCGATGGTATTGCTGTATTGCAATAGTAGTTTATGTGACTAGGGGATAAAGCAGTGTCTTTAAGTCGCGGGCGGCATGTTGAATTCCGAACGAAACGAAGGTTGCTGATTTAAATCCCGAACGATAGTGAGGGATTTATAAAATTAACTCCCGAGCATTGCGAGGGAGTTAATAAAGAAACCTGAGTTAAGTGAGGAATTTAAGCCGCCCAAGACAAAGACAGCTTTATCCCTGTGTTGCATACTCTACTTTTTACACCATCTGTGAGATAATCAAAAGACAATTTGGTCGACCAAATCATATATTAGAGAAATATAAGTATTATATTTACAAGTTCATCAAACAAACAAAATTCACTACTCCAAGATTCTATAGTTTCAATATTCTATAATGCCCCCGTGTCGTCAGTACGCACGTTATATTCTATTTTCTTTTTTTTTGTTAGTGGCCAGTTTGAATCATATTGATTACATACTCTTTGGTTTGAATTTCGAGTCAACTTGTTCGATGCGCCTACATTTTAATTCACAATGTTGACGATTCTTGATGCTCGAAATTCAAATCTCATTATTCCCTAGGGATCGGCCATACTGCATTATCTCCCTAGGCATATAATGACTTGCTTTAAGTGAGGTTTGTATGACGTGTAAAACGACATTATCGAGCAGGTGGTGTAAAAAACTTATTTAGTGACCTAAGTAGTGGCTGAATAGCTTTCCAGCTACAGAAAAGAAAAACAAAATAGGCAGAAAAGCAGCAATTCGATCTTAATTTGTTTTTTCGAGTTGTAGAGATTTATTTATACTTCCGTATAATAGAGATTTGTATTAACACGATGAGTTTACAGATGTGGATTGAACGCTTAATTTCATAAGAGGCTAAGGCAATAGTGTAGCCTAAATCCAATGAAAGTTACCTAAAATCGTTCGACGATTCATATCTTTATTTATACTTTCCTTGTACCTACTGTAATGTGTAATGAAGAGTGTTTTTATCTCGGGTTATAGACTTATTTAGTTTCTCGAACAAACCCCTTCTCTAGGCTGCCTAAGTAACTTATACACCACCTGCTCGATAATGTCTTTTTTAACCCCCTATGGAAAACAGGGGTGTTATGAGTTTGAGGTGCCTGTGTGTCTGTCCGTCTCATCGTATTAGAAATACTCATGAGTCATGAACATGCTAGAGCCATTGAGTTGGTCTGATGATGGACCTCGATGGTAAGAGGCATAACTCTGGATTGATTATTAGGAAACCCATCTAGTTTTGGCTCATTTAGATTCGTCTTAACCAGGCTCTATACATTTGTCATTATGACGAGGCCGATTAAAAATAAAGTATTTTAAAGAAATAGTTGAACAAATAAATCACTTAAAATGTAACATTATTTAATTAATACTTGTCTTTAAGTTATTTCAATTTTATATAGTGCTGTGATTGACTGGCTGTATGGAAAATTGGAACATGGTTCAATAGAAATGTGAAGATTAAACTAGTTTTTTTTTTAAATTTGACAGCTGTCAGTTGTAAAGTAAAACTCCCTAGGGATGAAAAGTATCACTTTCAGCCCGCTCCTCCGGCAATTTCAGACCTACTTTCAGAGTATGAGTAATGAAATAGTACATTGTTACACTAGGGGTGAAAGTAACTCATTTCGTCCCGAGAAGGAGTTGGCGGGCGAGCGCAGCGAGGTCGCTAATTCGAGGGATTAGATGGGTTACTTTCACCCCGAGGTAAACACTGTGCTTTTCATTACGAATACGAGGAAACTAAAGATAAAATAAAAAGTTTGTAAAACCTGAGCCGTCGTACCTATGATTTTAAGTAGGTATCTTCCTTCTGATTTAGGCGGTAAAAGGTATTCCACTACTGCTTTAGCCTCTTCTCTTGTGAAATTAGGCGTTAAATCACTATTTTAATCTGATAAACATAACGTGTAACAAATCTCTGTTTTACGGAAATGTAAACAAAACTCGAAAAAAACCAACGACTGATTGACACTTTCCTGCCATTTTGTTTTTGTTTCTGCAGCCGAAATTAACTGTAATCTTTTAAAAATAAAGTATTTTAAAGATATAGTTGAACAAATAAATCACTTAAAATGTAACATTATTTAATTAATACTTGTCTTTAAGTTATTTCAATTTTATATCGCGCTGTGATTGACTGGCTGTATGGAAAATTGGAACATGGTTCAATAGAAATGTGAAGATTGAACTAGTTTTTTTTTTTAATAATTTGACAGCTGTCAGTTGTAAAGTGAAACTCCCTAGGGATGAAAAGTATCACTTTCAGCCCGCTCCTCAGGCAACTTCAGACCTACTTTCAGAGTATGAGTAATGAAATAGTACATTGTTACACTAGGGGTGAAAGTAACTCATTTCGTCCAGAGAAGAAGTTGGCGGCCGAGCGAAGCGAGGTCGCTAATTCGAGGGGTTAAATGGGTTACTTTCACCCCGAGGTAAACACTGTGCTTTTCATTACGAATACGAGGAAACTAAAAGTAAAATAAAAAGTTTGTAAAAGCTTCGATTTTCAGTAATACCTAATTGAACAAGAAGGTTTCTCCTAATTGGTTTCTGATTAAAAAAATGATGAAAACATATGATTTTAAGTAGGTATCTTTCTTCTGATTTAGGCGGTAAAAGGTATTCCACTACTGCTTTAGCCTCTTCTCTTATGAAATTAGGCGTTAAATCACTATTTTGATCTGATAAACATAACGTGTTAATACAAATCTCTTTTGTACGGAAATATAAACGTAACTCGAAAAAACCAACGACTGATTGCCACTGCGGCCGGCCAGCAATTCAGCCTCATTAATGAAAAATTAGAAATTAATTGTAATCTTTTAAAAATAAAGTATTTTAAAGAAATAGTTGAACAAATAAATCACTTAAAATATAACATTATTTAATTAATACTTGTCTTTAAGTTATTTCAATTTTACATCGCGCTGTGATTGACTGGCTGTATGGAAAATTGGAACATGGTTCAATAGAAATGTGAAGATTGAACTAGTTTTTTTTTTAATAATTTGACAGCTGTCAGTTGTAAAGTGAAACTCCCTAGGGATGAAAAGTATCACTTTCAGCCCGCTCCTCAGGCAACTTTAGACCTACTTTCAGAGTATGAGTAATGAAAATTATATTTACACACTTTTGCCATCTCATACGTAGTTTATTGATCCGTTGACTAAAATACACTGCATGAAAAGAGAAGGAGATAAGGAGTTGGAATAGAAATGAGTATTATGGGATGGGAAATTAAGATGGTATTTAAGGTGGGATCTGCATGGGGCGTCGGCAGGTCGAGTGAACGAAAAACGATCATGCAGGTAGCCAGGGGACGCAGGGTTGAAAGGATGTTGTAAAGGAGACATAATATTCGAGTGTTCCTACAAAGACGGATAGGGAGCCACTTGAGATCCTTGCGGAATTGAGAGACATGGTCGTATTTCTTAGGCCAAAAACAAAACGAATGCACAGGTTTTGCAAGCGCTCAAGCTTGTTTAATAGCTCCTCAGTGGCATCCAGGTAGCAGGCATCCGCATAGTCGATGATCGGCTGAATCAAAGTTTGAGCTAAATATAATATCTTGGTTTTAAAGGGCAAGAACTTTTGAAGGGATTTAAGGCTGTGGAAGGAAAAGTGTACTTTACGGCTAACCTCTTTTACTTGCGCTCGCCAAGAGAGATTGCTGTCAATAGTGACACCAAGATTCTTGACTAAGTCAGAGTACGCAATAGTTGAGTCGTTGAAAGATAAAGGCGACAAAGAAGAAATGTCAAGCGCATTGCTATAGTAACGACTGCCTATGATCATGGCCTGGGACTTGGAAGGATTAACCTGTAAGCCGTAAGACTTGGCTGACTGATTAATACTCTCCAGGTCACGATTCATGGCATTAATCGCTGAGTCTGCATCAGTCAATAGGAATGTTACTGTAAAAGCTCGAACTACGGTAAATCTTAAGACTTTCCAGTAAAACCTAAGATTTACCGACATGGGTTGGTAAATGTACCTAAGTATTTATTATAATGGGGCGATTTTTTCGGGCTTTTACCATTCTAATTTATCAACGTGGACTGGTAAATGTTGGTTTTAGGAATAAAACAATGATTGCTAATTCTTCGTCATTTATTTCAATTATGTATTAGTTAAAAACTTAGATATAATCCAAACCTATTTAAATTATTTTAATCAAGGAGTTGTATTAATAAATTTAGGAAGTTTTTTTGTTAAATATTTGAAATACTTCCTTAGCAATAAAAATAACACAAGTAAAATTATAAACAAACAGAAGTTTGTGAGAAGATAATTTCACTTGTTTTATTTTTATTATTATTGTAATTATGCTTACCTTGACTAATCTAACTGAATCTGTATTTTTCTTCTTATTCGGATTTAACAAACAAATACAAACTTAACAGTTGAATTAGCTAGTCTAATTGAATCATTATTTTTCTTATATTTGGTTTTACGGTGCGTAGGTAGCGGGGGCGGCTGACTGCCCACGAGTACGAGTTGATGCGCTTTATATTTTATAACATGATTTTTTTTCAACAGTTACCGTGCCTTTAATGTAAATCCTAAGATTTACCAAGTGAATGGTAGTAAAAGTTCGAATCGCAAACTTTTTGTCCATAATTTACCATTAATAATTGGTAAACAGATAAACATATTTATTGGTAAAAAATATATTTACAAGTCACAGTATGTTTTAATTAAATGAAGTAGGCACTTAGTAGTGTAAACAATTGGTAAAATTAATTCATCAAATGAATAAAATAATTAACAACATAAAATTAAATTACAACCATTAATTTATGATTTCATTTCATTACTTAAATTGTAGTAAAGTATAAAATAATAATAATTTGATTGTCATTAAAATTAAATAATTAGATTGTCATTGAAATTATATAAATAGATTGTCATTGAATAAAACGCTTTCTGAGTGAGCCAGCATTTAAGTTTGGCCTTAAAGCTAGATCTCGTTGTAGCGGAGGTAACCGTCGGCGGTAGCTTGTTGAATAATTATTGACATTTTTATTGAATTTAGGGCCTATAACGTGCGTCAGCTTACCAGACTTTGATAGTCGATGTGGTACTCCCGCTAGCTTATTGGCTTGTCGAGTGTAGTAATTATGTCTGTCTCCGAACTTTTTGTACATGTGCATGTTATCCCACGTAAACATCGCAGCCTGAAATATTACAATCCCTGGCAAGGTTAGTATTCCAAGCGACACGAAGAAAGGTCGCACAGATGTTTCTTGAGATATGTGGGTAATTGCTCGGACTGCTCTTTTTTGCATCCTAAAGGCACGTAACCTATCAGCAGCGTGACCCCACAGCTCTGCTCCATACTGCAGAATTGAGTGGACAGTAGCAAAGTAGCAAGTCCGCACTATTTCTGGAGCGACAACCTACTGAGTGCGTAACAAGCACTAAATCTTGGGTTTTACGGGAAGTTCTTAAGATTTACTGTAGTTCTAGCTTTTACAGTAACATATATACTACATAGTTTCTCTGATGAGTTATTCTTGCGTCCTTCGCTTCTGCTTTAACAGAGGCTGTGGTAGAAGGTGTTTATTGTTGTAAAGAACTCGACAAACGTCGGTAGTCGGTCGCAGAATACACACACGGTTCAGAGTGTCGCTGTGCTTGCCGTCCGGAGGACACGGGACGCCGCGCGCCGGTCCTGTGCAGGCAGGTTCAATATGAAAGGCATTAAAAATTGTTTAACGCCTGGAACGAGTCTCCGCTGTAAGTACTATGATAATATGAAGTTTTAACAAACCACCGTTGAAACAATGCAGAACTATCTATTTGTGTTTCTTTTCTCAGAGTAAACAATCTGTGTAGATGTTTGTTACACAGAGGTAAAACAAAAACCGGCCAAGTGCGAGTCGGACTCGCCCATGAAGGGTTTCGTAGCAGCAAGTAACATAATATAAAAGTTCTTGTATAATTGCCGTCACGGATCTCGAGCGCTGGCTTCAAGTTGCGCAGAAGTCAAATATTCGCTCTCTTTAGTGGTACGAAGTGAGAGGCGGGGGCGGGGAGTGTCAGTGATTGGCTCGCCGGGCCATCGTGTCATAGACGTTACTCCTGATTCGTTCCCTGCCTTGCTGCATGTATCTAACAACGAAGACGATTGGCTCGCCAATGAATGGAATGCGCAAAGCGATCCCCACTGTGACGCCGAGCGCTCAAGATCCGTTTCGGCAATTGTAGTTCGTTGTAACTTTGATCAATGTTTTATTAATAGTGTATTTTGTTTTAATTTATGACTAATTAAAAAAAATTGCTTACTAGATCTCGTTCAAACCAATTTTTGTTGGCGGTTTGTATGGTAATGTACATCATATATTTATTTATTTATTTTATAATTTATGTTAACACAGTAAAAGAGGAAGATACAACATTATTATAAATTATGTACAAAGGTACTGCTTATTTCATGAAGAAATTTCTTCCAGCAGACCTGCGAAAGGAAAGATCAGAAGAGATGTAGACAATAGTGTGCAGAAATAAGTAAAGAAGAGTTAGTGAAACCTTAAACTAATAAATACTTATATAACTATATATATACCTTATACTAAAAATACATAATTAAGATTATCACACAACAGAGGAAAGATAGTGCTCTTTTACTTGAGTCTTAAAGAGAGAAATAGTTTTCAACTCACGAATGCCAGCTGCTTTTTTTAGTTTTATCATCCTCTTATTTTGGAAGTTACGGGGGGGGGGGGACATATTTTACCACTTTGGAAGTGACTCTCGCGCAAACTATGCAGTTTAGAAAAAAATTATATTAGAAACCTAAATATCATTTTTGAAGATCTATCCATAAATACTCCACCCGTATGGGTTTGATGGAAAGAAAAAAATTTGAGTTTCTGTTCTATGTATGGGAACCCCAAATTTTATTGTTTTGTTTTTTCTATTTTTGTGTGAAAATCTTAATGCAGTTTACAGAATACATCTACTTCTAAATTACATCAGTCTAGCTCTTATAGTTTCGGAAAAAGTGGCTGTGATATACGGACGGACAGACAGACAGACCTGACGAATCTATAAGGGTTCCGTTTTTTGCCACTTGACTACGGAACCCTAAAAATGGAATTATCTACTTCTTGAAATAGAAGGTTTTCAATTTATAAAATCATTTATAAAATTCTTTCTCATTCGCGCACGCGTGTAATTATCCCAGTCACTGTGGATGCTCCACAACGCAATAGTTATTTTATTGCCCATGCTAGCTTCTACAACCGAAGCGGCTTCCCTCGTGGAAATAGAAAACTCCTAAGGAACATATCTTTTCTCAGTATCCTACATGTGTTCGAGGACACGGTCTATCTGTGTTTTGTTTTGTTCAGCCGTTTGTGTGGAAGTCACAAACTTTCGCATTTATGATATTAGTGTGATAAGATAAAATAAGATATTTGGAATTACTCAATCCGACTGAGGCACTTACTCGACTATTATCTTATCGCTTTGATTTTTATTCAGAACTAGCTTCAACCGGCGGCTTCGACCTCGTTAAAGTCGTATTTTTTCATACAAAAAGTTTGATTCCCGTTGCATCCCTTAGGGGGTGATTTTGGAAAATCCTCTCTAAGTGCTCATCATCATAATCATCATATCAGCCGAAAGACGTCCACTGTTGGACATAGGCCTCCCCCAAGCGTCGCCACAACGAGCGGTCCTGTACATGACGCATCCATCGGAATCCCGCGACCCTCGCTTCTTAGTGCTCGCCTACATACAAGTAAGTTTTGTGCAAACTTTCACGTCTCTGACAGTAGTTTTGGTTGTGCGTTGATTTATGTCAGTCAGTTTTTCCCTTTATATAGGTTTTTTTTCTATTTATTGAGTTCGGGGTTTTCATTTTATTTATTTGGGAAAAATAAACAGTTACACATTATGAATGGTTGGTTTAATCAATGTGTAACCCATAGCATTTTCCACAGAATATAATTAAGAAAAATGTTTTTTAAACCATCATGCAATTAATTAATTATCTAATAATAACAATAATATTTAAAAAAAAATATAGGGTTTGTAATTGCGAGAGCTTATGAAATTCACCGCGTTTAGAAATTTTCTTAGCACTTTTTCTAAACGCTCTGAGTTATAAAAGGGATTCCACACACCCACTGCATATTCTAACTGTTGTAATCAAAGAGTTATATAGGTACAAGGAAGTTGAGGGCCGTACAAAATCTCTAACAGATCTCATCACAAAACCGTACATTCGAAATACGTTATTTACTATGTGATCCACGTGAGCGAAACTTCACCTTGATGGTGAAGTTTTTTATCCAAAAGCACCCCGAGATCACGAACTTGGCGCACCCTCGTCAATACAGTCCCAACTAGTGTATTTCACGACATTCTTATTTTTTGTACAGCTGATACAGAAACACCCTATAAACTACAACTTAGCATATCTAATATGCTGAGTTGTAGCATATGGAATATGTTGAGTTGAAGTTTATTACAATAATCAGTGAAACGACCTAATCTTCTTGCAGTAATCTACAGTCCTACAGATTTTTTATTGGTCTATAAATCTTTAGATTATCTGCATAGAGTAAAAGTTTTGAGTTTCTGAGGCCCGTTCTTATATCGTTTATAAAACATAATAAACACAAGAGGGCCCAGGATTGAGCCTTGTGGCACACTAGAAGTGACATGAATAGTAGAAGAATGAAAACCATTAATAACTACTCTCTGAGTTATGTTTTTTCCCTATGAGGAAAACCAACGTAATAGATCACCACGTATACCGTTAAAGGAAATTTTAATCAAAACTAAATTATGGTCTACTTTGTCACATGCTTTCCGAAAATTGGGGTATTTCCGAAAATGGCATTCAGCTGTGAACGAGAATATATATTATTAAATAAAAAATTGACGAAGCCTACCAGGTTGGCTGTGGTTGAGCGTCTTTTAAAACAAATCATTTTGTTTTTGGATAATGGTATTGTGTAGCACCGGGTATGTACTACTCTGGATTAATAGTCATTAAGTAATTATAACTATTTTAACTAGTTTATTTAGTAAGGATTTAAGGGCTGGTGTAGTGTTACCATTATTCCATGCTTCGGGACAACTTCCCTGTGTCGGCGATTTATTAAATACGATTAGCACTGTAATAAAGGAATTTTTGGCAGTCGCTTTAAGACAAGCGTCGGGAAGGCCATCAGGTCTTGGTCCCACTGAATTCTACCTTACTTATAATAGACCAGTCTTCTGAAAATTCCACATTTGATATGACGTATCGTTGGGAGACGTTCGTTTATAAACGGATACGAAGAAATTAGAAAAAGATTGCATATTTTTTTATTGCTTTTAGTTCTAGTTACACTAACTAAATAATTACTTTGAGTCAGAGATCATCATTTATACTATAGGTACATTAGATTATAAAATATCATATTATTTTTAATAACAAATCAAATTATAAAAATATCTAGAATTTTAGACTAATTATCTAGATAGTTACATATTTCCGTGTACTATATGTAAATCAATAAAATATTTCGAAAATGCCAAACTTAATACGTAGGTACTTACTAATCAAGTAAGGTGACATAATTTTTAATATCTGAAGAAAGTTTTATAGAATTGTCATCCAGATAATCCTTTAGTGAGAAATAGCATGAAAGTGGAAACTACATTAGATCGACGCACACGAGGGCCGAGGTGGACCGATGGCCTGGTAAAGGTAGCAGGAAACCGATGGATGCGGGACGCACAGGGACGTTCGATGTGGCGACGCTTGGGGGAGGCCTATCTCCAACAGTGGACGTGTATCGGCTGAAATGATGATGATGATGATGACACGAGGGCCACGCCTGATTTGTAGTGGACCATACAACCCCGAATATAAGTTAATTCTTTCAAAACTGTTATAAATTGTACGCCTACAGTTACGGAAAATGTTACCTCTTGGTAGTGTTAGCCCTTTAATAACACTAACGTTAGGGTAACTCTATCAATAAATTAACTAGTACGAGATGTTAAAGGCTCTTGTATGATTTCCAATTGAAGCAGATAACCCTTTGAAAGGGTTTGTCGGGATAATCAAGGGGTTTTAAAGCAAATCATTTATTACGTTGGAGTGGAGGAATAGATTTTGAATACATTCGATTCTACTCGTAATATAGGTCTAAGAGTGTAGTTGCCATACTTACTTCTAAAATGTATGGAGACCGAAGCGCCCAGATCGGCTACGTGGCCCACGTGTGCCCAACGTAGTTCTCGTTTAAAACTCATCAAAATGTATAATCTCTTTGTAAGCAAGTATTACATATAAGTACGTAGTCAGTAAGTTGTCTACTTATTTTTATTCAATCTTATACACAAATATTATTTTTACAAGATGTTTTAATCAGGCGGAACGACTAGGATGTCTTCCTTGGGAATTGGCAATGTGGCTCAGAGCCGGGAAGGAATGGACCATTTCTTAACACATAGAACACAGATAGTATAGGCTAGATATACTTAATAATAAATAATAATAACAATTTTACACAGAGCGCCATAATTTATAGGAAGGTAATCCTAATCAGTTATCGTAATCACTGATCCACACTGATTTTATATCTTGAACATCACCGGTCAATGCGTAGGTAGGTACACAGCATGCTATCGATCAAACCTGTCACGCTGTGCTAGTTGCGTCAAGTTGATTTTGTCAATGGTCGTTTTAATGTTTTGTGTACCTATGCCTATATGTAAGCTCAATGTATTAAGGTTGAACTAGTCGCGGACTCAAACTCGCTGATGGGTGAGGCCAAAAAGTATTCTGTCTTATCTGACATAGTGTCCGACAGCGATAGTATCAAATATGCACAACATATTATCTGCACGCCCACAAACACCTTTCCGAACTGACACAGCATTAGAAGCATTTGCAAGAAAATTGGGAGTAGTGTTTTGGAAAATAGAGTTATATAAAAAATCACTAAAAAATACTAATAAATCTATTACTAGTAAATTGTTTATAACTCTTTGGTAATTAAGCTTTGTCGGTACCTACCGCTTTCGTTTTGGAGATTTTATACGATTTTTGTTACTTATTTACTGATGATTTTTTTTTTCGATAATTTTAACGCTACTTTATGCAAGTTGCGTTATAATCTCGAGGAAACTTTGTTGGCTCAATCATAACTTTTTAAAGCAACTTTTATTTTGTTTATGTTTGCACACAGACAAAATTAACATTATGATAAAACGACATTATGTTTTGTATTGGATGTACTATGTCAAACAGTGGAGTAATACCCCCCCCCCTGCCGAAATTTGTGTGGAAGAAGTATCGGCTAGTGTTATCTGAAAGGGTTCCTTAATTCATTTCGAGACTTGATGATGCGATTTTTATTAGGTACCTATATTTAGGTATATTATAGAACACAGTGTGTCGATAATTCAGTTCTAAGATGTTTTATTCCATCGATGTTTTATTGGTGCGAAAAATTCTACAGCGACTGCTCATTAGATCGGTAACTTATTACTTCAATAGTATGATCGAAACATAGCTACACTGTTCTGTAACATTTAATTAACATTAAATTTAGGTATTTGCATTGCTTATAGAAACAAATAGTAAGTAAGTACTTAAGTACGTAGGTACTTAATTTTATTTTAAGAGAAATTAAAATACCTACTTATTTAATACTTTTTTATTAATGTAAATCAAATGTCAGAAATCCTGTTGCGAAATACCCTAATTTCGCTACAGGATTTCTAGCACTAACGTTACATCGCACCAATAAAGCATCGAGGGAATAAAACATCGTAGGAACAACTCAATTATGTCGATTTAATAAAAATCGAATCAAGTAGGGAACCCGTATTTAATATGTACCTAATAATAAGTTTAAACAAACGCAGAAACTGATTGATCTTGACCATATAACTTGCACTTTAATAGATCATTTTCAGAAGAAACTAACAAACAGCGCGACTCTCGTTCTCAAGGTGGTAGTGAAAGAAACTGTAGAAAAAGCACTTCTTAAATCCCCAGCAGTTCTGTATCTAGTTCTTGAAAAAGCTCCCGAAAGTTCGCTGTGATAGTATCTAACTAATACTACCAGAGTACCTACTGCTTGTAAAGTGACAGTGCGCGCAACAATAATTAGGTATCAGTGCATTTAGATGTAGTTAAAAACCATACAAGAGAAAAAGATAAATAATGGCATTATTCACTTACTGTTGTCGGTGCTGGCCCGGAGCCCGCGTGTGGCCATGCTGTCTTGTCGCCGCCTGCAGCACGAGTGCGGCCGGTGCGGCGCGTGCGCGACGCCGCGCCGCCACCGACGCTCGCCTCAGCACTCGCGCGTCGCACTCATTTTCGCACGCTTCTAGATATGCCTAGGTACACATATGAGCTGTCGAGAATGAGATCATCTTATTATTTTTCAGAAATCTGTTTTAAAATTTATTAGTTCTGGTGAGGGTTTTTTTTTACAATGTAGAGAAGTATAATAAAAAGACCACTACTTACTTATCAAATATTTATGTTGGGGCTCATGAAAATATTTAAGTACAGTAATACCTCATATAAATGCTTCACTATTATCTGCGCTCGAGCACAACGAAACAGTTCCGTTTACATCAGCCGAGCCGACCGGCAAGACTAACTAACTAGCAAGTACCACAACTTGTGGCCTTGCATCTTCTTATTTGGCTAACGACATTAATACATCATACTAATATTATAAAACGGAAAAGTGTGTAGGTACCTATATATATATATATATATATATATATATATATATAATTTTTTCAAGCTCGATCAGTCGAACGGATTCAGATGAAACTTGGTACACGTGTAGACCATGTCTATTGTGTGGAATGACACCTAAGATGTTTTTTTTTATCCTGGAAGTATGTTCCCTTGGGATAATTTTCCATTATTACGCGGACGAAGCCGCTGCCAGCAGCTATTATTAATGTAGATAATAAACGTCATTCACCCAAATAAGAACTACTTATGTGTCACAACAGTGTACCAGTGGCGCACTCACGTATACCTAGGTGTTAGTTAGTAATACTTTACTTAATAAATCATTGATAAACTAAGTGCAATAACAGCGGAAGAGGAACGCATCACACGTCACTCGTCCCTGAAGGCAGTTGTCGCGTCGCGATGTCGGTACATATGTAAATATATAGAGACGAGACTACATCGTCTAATGATAATGGATGCTACTCAAGCCGACTGGCACCTCTGAATTTCACATGACCTTTTTTCAAAACTCGTATTAATTTACGCATAGGTATACGAAATTAATTTCTTTAAGAAAACGTCAGCTGAGCGAGTCCAATGACCTTTAGGTAGTTAGTGCGCAATGCCGACTACAACGTAAAGGTTTTTCTAAAGAAATTAATTTCGTATATGCGTAAATTAATACGAGTTTTGAAAAAAGGGTACTTTAATTTTTAATTTTACCTTTACTAATCGATAGTGTTTCATGTACCGAATCGACCCTCCACGGGATTAAAACGATTATTTAGCGGTGTATATCGAAGGCATTACAAATTAGGATGGTTCTGAAACAGCTTACAATCAACGATAATGTGTGGTGTCATTTATCTATAATATCGTATTTAGAAATATATAAGTATGTATAACAGTTATCTAGTACCAAGTAGTTAGTCACAAGCTCTGCTTAGCTTGAGACTAGACGGCAGCAGGTGTGTGATAGCAGTGGAATATTATTATTTATATATTTATTTATCTCAGGACCCTGAGGTCCTGGACCTTGGTCCCTGAAGTCGCCTCTTTGAGGCGTGGCTGGAAAGACCTTACGGCGTCCTTACCTTCCGCATGACGCAGGTACTCACCGGACATGGTTCGTTCGGGAGATTCCTGCACTCGATTCATGCGGAAGTGACGCCCGGGTGTCGCCACTGTGCGGAGCGCCCGGAGGACACGGTGGAGCACACAGTCGAGGTGTGCCCTGCTTGGGCGGAGCATCGCCGTGCCCTCGTGGGGGCGATCGGCGGCGAAGACCTCTCGCGCCGGGCCTTGGTTGAGGCCATGGTCCGGAGCGAGGACGAGTGGCTGGCGGTCGCCGACTTCGACTTAAGGAGGAGGCCGAATGCATCAGGCAACGGCGCTATAGCCGCCGCCGTCGCCGGGATTCTGATCCCGATTTCCGGCCAACGTAGACGCGGGCTTGCAGACAGTGAGCAATGGGTAGCTCGCTGTCCGGACCAAGCCCAAGTCGTCGACGGCGCGCACTGTTCCCGCACGCCTCAAGGAGTTGTCAGCAAAAGCAGGGACTCAGCCGGGTCGAAGCCTACTGGGGCCAGGGTTATCCGAAAGGGCGCTCGAGCCCCGGTATGAAGGCTAGAAGGAACGGGGTGGGTCTTTTAGTCAGTAAGAGTCTGACACTATCTCTCGCTCCGCCCAAGGGCGGGGGATGTCAATGCATGATTTTTCCCACCATAAAAAAAAAGGTCCTGGACCTTTGGAAAGCGTACGAGGAGCCGAAACCAACTCGCAGAGGCTCTTTTAGACGCTAATGGAACGACGAGGTCCGTCTTAAGTGGACTGGTAGCCTGGAACTATTTTAAGGCTATGGCCCCTGCCTGAACAATGTTATTAAAATCCATCGATAAAAACCGGCCAAGAACGTGTCGGGCCACGCTCAGTGTAGAGTTCCGTAGTTTCCCGTCCGTCACAATAAGTGTTCCCACTTATGAGTTTAAAAAAAGGCTATTTGTTACGTTGACATACTAAGTACGGAACTCTAATAAATACGGAATATTTAAGAAGCAACGATTTTTTACCACGGTAGGTCATGAAAGCACAGAAAATCTTAACATCGACTTTTAAAAAGATGACGCAACGCCATCTATCGAACCATTTATGAACCGGTTTTTACCTTAACATTTTGATAGATGGCGTAAAAAAAATAATTTTAGTTTTGTTCTAAATTGCCTTAGCATGTTCCTGATAGAAGTTTTATGTAGTTATAAGATAATACCGCCAATGCCAAGGAGAGACCAACCGAACAATTCGATTATACCCGACCCCATCAACTCAAGAAAAATCCTAACAGCGCGAACGCAAAATAGTCCAAACTACAGCGCCATCTCTCGGGGATAGGGTTACTAATTAATACATAGGTACCAGAAGAAGTTTTCGGTGGTAATTTTGGATTGCGAGAACCGATTTTAATTTTTTTTTTGTTTGAAAGAAGTTACGTTCAGGATAATAAAATATTTAAACGAAGTTAAAAAAATGCTTGCATATACGGTTATACTACAAACTTAGTAAAGAAATTATTTTCTACAATCTTTTTGTCTTTTTTGTACAAAAACTGTTCTTTCCATCAAGTTCAAAATTATTTTCCTAGAAAGTCCTTATAAAGTTCTACTTTTCAGATTTTTTTTCATATTTTCTAAATATTTGGTTCAAAAGTTAGGGGGGGGGACACACACATTGTTATTTTACTTTTGGAGCGATTATTTCCGAAATTATTGACATCATCAAAAAATTATTTTAGTAAACCCCTATTAATTTTTAAATACCTATCCAACAATATATCAAAATTATTATTATTATTAATTGTTATTATTCTTTTAAATAATATTTTCTTTATGTATGCACCTGCCATTTTATTTATTTATTTAATCTTCATGCAACAAAAAGTACATAGGCGGACTTAATGCCTTAGGCATTCTCTACCAGTCAACCTAGGGTGGTGAAGAGACAATATGGTAGGCGCACAAAAAGAAAATTTTGGTATTAAAATAAGAGTAAAAATATACATAATTATAGATAAAATACACATACATATATATTTAATATAATATATATACTACATATATATATTAATATGAAGTAAGGACAGAAGTTTTGAGACGATTCTGCTATTGGTGTAGAAAATGATTCCGCAACTTCCACTTAAATGCATACCGACTTTCGGCCGTCCTGATATCGAGAGGAAGCGCATTCCATAGAAGGATGGACTGTATATAAAAGGAAGAATGAACAAAATCAGAAGTATGAGAAGGACAGAGCAGAAGGAGATTGTTTGAAGAACGCAGATTCCTTGCGTGTGAAGAACAAAGAAGTTGAAAGTGAGTTATGAGATAGGATGGAGGCGTGGGAGAGTTGAGCAGAGAGATAAGTTTAGTCAGTGCGCGCACATTTCTTCTCTGGCGAATTGGCATCCATTTAAGCTCAGATCTATAAGTAGAGATATGCTCATATTTTCTAAGATTAAATATGAACCGAATGCAGTTGTTGAGGAGCCTGTCTAGTTTATCCAGCAACACCCCGTTCAGGTCAAAGTAGCACACGTCACCATAGTCGATTATAGGGAAAATTAAAGTTTGCACAAGCATTGTCTTCGTCTTCGCGGGCAAAAATTTCCTCAGACGATACAGAGCCATTTTGTCTCTGCACTACCCTAGGTTGACTGGTAGAGAATGCCTAAGGCATTAAGTCCGCCTTTGTATCTTTTGTTGCATGAAGATTAAATAAATAAATAAATATATTTATATTAAAAAAAATCCTAATAAAACCTTTTTTTCCAATTTTATTTTACCACTTTGTCGGCGTGATTGATACATATGGGTACCAAATTTCAGCTTTCTAGTGCTAACGGTCACAGAAATTAAGCGAGGACGGACAGACAGATAGATGGACATACAGACATGGCGAAACTGTAAGGGTTCCTAGTCGACTACAAAACTCTAAAAAGGCAGAGAGGGTGACTTGCACACTTAATAAAAGGGTCCCCAAAACGGTCGCTAGCACGAAGTGACGTAGCAACAAGAGGGCAACATATCCTGATGTGCTTGAGGAGTGGACAGGTATACCACGGCTATCAGGACAATCCCGGAAGTACGGTCAAGATGCCTACCAGCATCTAACTGGATTATACATCCTTCTCCCGAGCACGTTTGCTCTTGCGAATCTCCACTCAAACCAGCCAATAAAGGCCAGAGAGAGGTGGGAGCACTGTTTCTCGTCTGTATTCACTACGGCCGGCCAACAAAGGCAAGCCGGAGATGAAGAACAAAAATTCTTTCGGGAGATCAGGTCCATGGGGTCGCTAATGCCCAACAGTTCGCCACATAACTGCCCTGAATTGTATCTCTCTTAGTCTGGCCCCTCACCCTAGGCATGTGATGGCAAAGCAAAGGCTACCGACATAAACCTAGAGTATATTGGAGCACGCAAGCCCCAACACGACTTCAACCTAAAGACACAGCGATGGGGATTATTATTATAATTATTTATTTATTATTAACAAGGCGTTTTTGTTTTGGTGGATAAAAATCATCCAAATGACAAACCCGCCCTTGGGCAGAGCAGGAGGTAGTGTCAGACTCTTACTGACTAAAAAAACCCACCCCGTTCCTTCTTGCCTTTCGTACCGGGGCCGAGCTTCCATTTCGGATAACCCTGGCCCCAGTAGGCTTCGACCCGGCTAGGCCCCTGCTGCTGCTGACTACTCCTTAAGGCGCGCCGTTGACGACTTGGGCTCGGTCTACGGTGGCCGGAAATCGGGATCAGAATCCCGGCGACGGCTGGAGCGCTGTGAGCACCGTTGCCTGATGTGATCGGCCTCCTTCTTTGCTAGCATTACTGCTTAAAAGAAGGAGGCGACCGCCTGCCAATCCTCCTCGCTCCGGACCATGGTCTGTACCAACGCCCGGCGCGAGCGCGCCTCCACAAGGGCACGGCGATGCTCTGCCCAAGCGGGGCACACCTCCACTGTGTGCTCCACCGTGT